>JARFJB010000966.1:3127500-3137500 GCA_036346205.1 Vesta saturnalis | reverse complement strand
TTTATTACGTTTTATTAAAGCTGTATGGGTTCAATTTATAAAGATATCCTCTACCAGTACAATTCTAATTCACTTGCTATTTAATTTCAGTTTGAGCAAATGAACTTTAATATTTACTTTTGCGAGTTCTTTTCTTACTTAAAAGCACCAGCTAGCTCAAATGTTAATATAAAGGAATGATTACTGTTATCATTGACCAAAATTATGCTCTATTCAAATTGCTTATTTATTTGGATTCCGATTGAGTTTACCTCTACCTGCATTTATATATTCAATATTTGTATAAGCATTTAATGTTATTAATCTATAGAAATAAAAGTAAATCAAACGTTATACTCATTTAACTAAATCCAAAATCTGAAAGAAAATGCGTTGTTTACAAACATATATAAAAATAAAACCTGTAATCTAAAGTAACTTTCGAACTATTTTTCCTTTAATTGTGACGTTAAAATGTTAAAGTTTACGTTTACAGGAAATCAAACATGTGAACGTTTTATTTATTCACACAATCAAAAGGTTCTCACTTGTTATTTTCGTTGAAAGTTGATGACGTAACTATGTTTTCCTGTCTACCAGTTTGAGGCCTCGTTTACGTTATTGGGCTGTTCCTACGATGTCACTAAGCAGCCAAACTGGAACCGATTCCTTTGATTTCTCTATCTTTACCTTTGCTGTGGATGAGGATGGCATCAATTTTCCTTCCAATAATTTAACGATTTTTGTAAATAATTGCTCGATATATTTACAATTATCAATTATTATTTAAACTATTGTAGTTTTGATACGAATGGCCTGCGCTACTAACTGCAATTCTCATTCGTACTACACTTTATTAACACTTTGAGTTATTGCCCTTTATACTTTGATTTACCTATTTGGATCTATTACTGTCTTTTATATTTATTTTTCAGTATTAAAGCCCAATTGATTACAGCTCTGATGCATATAAAACGCGTTATGTTCACTTATTACGTCACTTTTAATGCGAATTTTAAATTAGGGTGCAATCCTTTTTATTAACACCAACTCGATGACAATTGGATTTTTTACTATATATCGTAGTATTTTATTTCTTTAATAAGGGAGGTATTTGCGCTTCTTCCCTTGTAATTCGTGCCTCTGCGACGAGTTACTGTGTTGAAGTTTTTCAACCAGCTCAGATCGATTACTTAAAGCGACTGACCCTGATCACTTGTTTAACGCGTCTGATTTTTAAAAACTACACATCATTATGACTGCGACATTCCCTTCTCCTTCAACGAATTTACGAACTTGCAAATGCCGCGTATTTTATATATTTTCAAATTAAACATATAAATAACGTAGTGAAGCAAATTCAATATTTTCATCCTAATATTAGTTACATTTAAATACAAATAACCAATAACCATTTCTTTACCTAGAAAAATAATACGTAACTATTGAATTTCGTATAATTTCGCTCGAAATGTGTAATGTTTTAAATACAACACACACACACACATACACACACGCACTCACGCACGCACGCACGCACGCAGGCACGCACGCACGGACGCACGAACGCACGCACGCACGCATCCACGCACCCACCCATGCCCACATACTCGCACACACGCACACTCGCACACGCACACACGCAACAGACGCAACACACGCACACACGACACACACCACACACACACACACACACACACACACACACACACCACACACACACGCCACACACACACACACACACACACACACACACACACACAACAGCACAAACACACACAAACACACACAAACACACACACACACACACACACACACACACACAAACACACACACACACATAAACACACACCAACACGCACAGCACAAACGCCACAGCACAGCACACACACCACACACCCACGACACACACGTACACCAATCAGCATGACACGCAGCACACGCACACACAAAGACATTTTCCAAAATGCTTTTACGGACTCGGGACCTAGAAAACGTCCATCAAAATCTCGAGATCGATTTTTTCACGATGACAAACCTCTACTACGTATACAAGAAAGCAAAAATAGATTTTAATAGACCTTAATAAAACTGTTAAATTTATAAAAAATGAAAATTAATAAAAACGGGTGTCCTGTTTAAAAAATAAGTTGCAATTTTTATTAACACCCTGATAAATGAAAATTTTTCTTTAAATCGGATTTATTCTAAAAATTTTTTTTTTAAGCTTAATTATTTTAATTTAAATAATATTATTAAATATATATTTTAATTATTTTAAAATAAATATTATATAATTTTTTTAAAAACCGAATAAATAAAATTTTAATAACCTTAAATTAACTAGTGAGCAAATTTCAAAATTTTCTTTAATAAAGTTTAAATTTTTCAAAAACAATAAATTTCTTTATTAGGGAAAAAAATATTTCGTCCTTTATCCCTTAATCCCAATGTTAATTTTTAATAACAAAACCACAAAACCCAACAAGCAAGAAAAACCACACACGAGAAGCAAACCAACACACCTCAACAAAGAAAGACAAACAAAAGGGCCCAGACCCCAAGAAAACAAAAACGAAACACAATACAGCCAGAGCCTAAGACAGAAAAACAGGCATCAAAGTTTCACTGGCCGAACCTAAACCAGATTTTTTTAGGCCTCTTTAGTGTATTTTAAAATTAAATACCCTCTGAAAATGTATCATTTTTTAAAAATTGTTAACTTTCCTTTCCGTAAAACATTCCTTCCCTTTAATTAAAATTTTTAATTAAGCTTTAATGATTTTTCATGGTATACAATTCCAAAATGGTTAAGTTTAAAGAAATCAGATCACCCTGCAATATTTTCTTAGGAAATCCCATAAAAAATTTGGGTTAATATAACGAAAAATTTAAATTTAAAACAACTTAACAAAAATATATTTTGTTAAAAAAAACATCAATTAAAACCGAAAATAATTAAAATTCCCTTTAAAATAATCTTAATAGAGAAATATAAAATATTTTAAACATTTCATACCTGAACCCTTTATTTACTATTAAAAAAATATTAATTAAAATTATATAAATAATTATTTTAATATTTTTTTTTTTTTTTAATTATAATATGTTCCGGTTTAAAATCTAATTTGGCTAAAATGTGGCAGTGCCAGTACGGATATCAAAGTGTTTATTGCAGATATTCTAGTTGACAAAAAATTCGTGTCTATTTATAATTTTCAATAATTTCTGTTAGCGTACAAATAACAAATATTATAAACTTTTTTCAAAAAGCCAAAATCCAAATATATTCATTAAAAGGCGCAAGTTCATAGAATACAACACAAAAAAAATGGCTGGATCCTACGAACCAAACAAGTTTTGAAGGAAGCCAATGTCCTATTTAAAATTTGCCATAAATTGCACTATTTCTTTCCATTTAAGCACTTATTACCCCTAAAAATTTTAAGGAAAACTGTGAAAATTAATCACTTTATAAAAATGTTCATTTTTTCGGTTTAGAATTACCTTTCTCTTATAAAAATTATAAAGTTAATTTTTTCAGTCCTTAAAGGTTTAATTTTTTAAACTTCAACATACCTGAAATTATTTGTTAAACCAGTTATTAAAAGAATATAGCAAATAAAATTTTACTGAAGTAAAACTTTACAAACACATTACAAACGTGAGATTAAATATTAAAATTTTTTAGGGACTAGATAAGCATTTAGTGCACAACCTAATACTATGCTCATTATAGGTATTATTTTAAAATTAATACATGTTATTTGCTTTTGTTTTTTAACTGAGTCCCTTTCTCTTAATTTTGGCTTGACGTGGCGAACCAGTGATATCAAAAATCTCTTAGAATCTCGGCATCGCCGAGGAGGGTTGTGTCTTATAATTTCATAATTCCTTCGTTAAATTTTAAAAATAATCTTTTTTACCATCCATTATTATGGGGAGTTCCTTGTAAAACAAATGCTTTGATCTACAACATTTGAAAAGCAAGGCCTCTTTAATTATTTTGCCTCATTGCACCATTTATCCATACTCAACTCCCCCTTTTTTTATTAGATAGTGATGATTTAATTCCTATTATTTTCTTGATAATCTCTCTTCTTAGTCAAGTTACCATTTGTTTTTTTCGTCTAACTTACCCTGAACTTATTGAAGCAAAAAACAAAGCAGAATAGATTTTGAGCTTTCACTTTCGGAATTATTATTGACGTAGTTGGCCACAACTAAACTTATGCTATAAGAATTTTTTTAATTAACCGGTTATTTGCCACGAAATTTGACACTTAACCCTTTCTTTATGGATTCTAGGCTGGCGGCTAACAAAATTAAACCATCCGACATAACCAGCTAAGATTCACATATCCAAAAATTTTAATCGGTTTCTCACGGTTTATTGATTTTAAAGAATTGCTTATCTAACCCAACGAGTTATTCATCAATGTTACACTAGTATTGGTATGACTAGGTTTTATTTGTTGATGAATAAACCCAATTAACATATTGTAACTTTCGGTATCCAAACGCATTGGTTCTTTGTCGTAAATTACCCTTCGTATTTCTTCAAACAGAAAAGAACATTTGGCTTTATTCTTCCAGCTTCTGTCAACTCCCGCATGAAAAGGAAAGAGAACCGAAATTATCAACAGTTACATCGCCACGGTTTTCCGCTCCGTAAAAATTCCTCAAATTAACAGCAAAATTATTTCAAAATAAAGTTCGTTTGGTTTCGCCATATTTCCTGCATCTTCCACCCAATAAGTTTTTAATTAAATTTTATTTTTGTTGGATGTTCCAATCCAAACCACTTGAAACAATTAACCACCGTTAAGGTTCCTTTGTCAAATTACCTTGATTTCTCAACATAGAACTGGTTAAATATTCGTCAGAAACCAATTCGAAATGTTTCTTCTTGTCAGCTTTTGCTTCAACACCCCTTTCTTCAAAACAGTCATCACTTTCAGCCCCATGCCCTGTTTCTTCGCACGGCGTAATTTGTTTTAATTTTTTTGAACCCAATCACATTGACAATTCACTCAATGCAATTTTATTACCTAAACCAAATCAGACGCCTATTTTAAACCACAGTAATGCAGGTTTAATTGCCAGACACAACCCCCAGAGGCAGACAAATTCAATCCTTTGAAACTTTTATTTCCCTAATGCTCAATCTTTTAAACAAAAATGGTAACAATTACAATAACCCTTTTTCAATTTAAACAATTGAATCTCAATTGATTTCTGGACAAAGTCGGGAGTGCTCTTTTAAATTTTACATTAGCCTACATGTTTTTAATTTGTTCGTTGATACTTAATTGCCTTTGTTACTATTTACATTAGAAGATTACAATTCCCTGTAATAAGTGAATATTGCCTTTAAACACTACATTAGATTTTCTTTGAGATACGTCATCGAAAAGGAAAAAAATTACTTTTTTTTGTTTCATAAATAGACTCTTTATTACTAATGTGGGGAATCTTTAATTGGCTTGTTAATGTCTTAATTAAGAAGATTACACGGGGATTGGAATTATTTTTTTGAACACGTGAACAAAAAATGCATACATTATTTCCTGTTCAGCTTTCAGTAAATGGTAGGGTTCATCACAATTTCCAAACCATAATGGAATCTGAAGACCGTCAAGAGAATGGCAAAAGTTGATATAATTTTCAGTAATGATGTGAATAAGTAAGGGTTAGTCCGCATTGAATTGTATTGTAATTGCAAATACCTCCACTTATTACGGACGAAACATACAGTAGTAGTACCAAGCCATACACAGAAAAAGCGCATGTTATCTAACAACCTCAGTTTGTAAAAAATAGTTTACCAACAGTGCCTTAAATTCGCTACAGTAATAGACTTTTCAGTAAATTATAACTTCTCAAAAATTATTAATCTGCAGCTTTTGTAACCCTGAACTTAATTTCCGAATATAAACGCATAATCGTAGAATACTAAAATAGATTGTCATAAAAAACCGACAGAAAAGAGGTAAATACCAATTTCATATTTTGAAAAAACATCAGAAAAATAGTTCGCCTATTACCAAGGAACTCCAATGCTGCAAGATTCAACGAACGACATTGTGAAGTCGGGTCTTTACAAATAGAACTGCGCATCCTGTAATTCTGTTTATATTGGACAAACACTTAGGAACTTTTATATTAGATACAAAAAATAAAATAGATGCTACAAATGCCAAACACTTAATAGTAAATGATCACCTCATTACTTTACAAAACAGTTTTTCACTTTTGTATTAAGAAAAATTAGACGTTTTTAAATTATTCGAAATTTACAAACATAAACAGACTGTACATTTATTGAACAAGTAGGATGGTCATATAGACTCACCTTTAATAGATATTTTAAATATAGAATTACAATTTACATCAAGTTTGCTATTCTACCTAAGTGATTTGTTACCGTGGGGTATATCTTCCCTTTACAATGATACATTTTGTATTGAAGTTCGTAGAGAAATAAATAATTATATAAAAGAAATTACGGAATTCTATTGTGTTTAAAAAATTAGTGCTATTATTCTGATAGTTTACACGTACATTTTAGAAATGTGATTTACGTTTTTTGCCAATTTGTCTACCTAAAATTTGGAACAATCACTTAGTGCTGAAGCACCGCTAACTGTGCTATGCTTCATGGCTACAAAACTTGGACGATAAATCGGTGTCTCATGAAAATAATTACAATTACTCTCAAACATATCCTCTTTGTTTTGTACAATTATTATACATATTAACGAATTTGCATACGATACAAGTAACATGATAAATCACTGAAACTGACTGCATTTTTGCTGCACGGCAGCAATCAAGCATAAACTGATTTAAGATAAAAAATGCATATGCGCACCATGTTCGACTGATAAAAATAGGTAAGTTGCCAAATTTTTAAATCATTCAGTGATAACACTCAATAATTGGTTTTTACGAAATTGTTAAAATAAGCCCGCCAGTGTGCTTTCTTAGTGATCGGACGCGAGAACGCTATGACAGGCCACCGCCCTACTGAGTAGCGCTATCTGTATTACAAGAGTGGGACCACTCATCAAGCTCTCTCACATATCGTCTTAGTTTGTGGCCATCATATATACATTTAGAGTCGACATATTCCATGACAGCTTTACCCGCTCCTGATGAGTCGCAATAATGACGAAACCGGTTGGGCGGTGACCTGTCATGGAGTTCTCGCCTCCGAACACTAAGAAAGATAAGTCATACAGTGGGATTATTTTATAATTTTGTTAAAAACCAATTTTTATGTGCTTTCTTTTTGAGAAATTACTTTTCTTATTTTTTATAGATAAAACACTAAAACAATGAAAATATTTTAACAGAGTGATATTCTTGAACGTTTTATAAATATTTTAAAAAAATTGGTAAACTGGATGCAAGTTGGTTCTCGGTTTCATGCTAGTGAGTTGTCATTTTGTAAATAAATAAAAATGGAAAATTAGATATAACTGAGGAAAGTACTACATCAGCGCTAGAAAATTGGGTGTAAGAGAATAAAATTACAAAAGAAAGACATATAATGGGTTGATCGAGGACATGCATTTTATACTTTAATAATGCCCAAAATTGTTTAATTGCCTAAATATCTCAAATAATTTCATACGTAAAATTTTAATAGTTAGCGATAAAAATTGTTTTCTTAAATTTATGGGCAACTGGTCTTAACTGCTAATGTAGGGTAGCTCAAGATGCATTTATTTATTCATAAAGATATTAAAAATTCTAGGAATAGTTTAGAATGGGATAATTAACGTCTAGTTGATTTTCTGATAAGAAATAAAGTTTTTATATGCACATTGTGAAATCCTTTCGAAATTGCCGTTTATTTTGCAAAACGAACGCCAAGTTTCCTCTCAGGGTTTATTAAGGAATATTTACAGTTTCACATAAGAAACAGAGCGCCAAGAATTTTATAAATTAACATAAATTTGCAATGCTGCATTTTATTATTTCAAATTAGGATACTTCCGTACACTGGAGTTGTAACTGAATATTTTCTAGTCAAATTTATTTACATTCCTGAACAGCTTCTATGAAAATTCATTGTTTATTAGATAACTTTTTCGATTGTTCCATATTATACAGGGCCATAGTGAGCAATATAATGTACATATGTATATTTATAAAACAAATTAAGTTTGCATTACAAGTGCTTCATTTAAATATTTAAACCTCCAGATGTAGCATTTAACCCTTTTTAAAACGAACATGTTGAATCCGCGTAATTAAAGTTAAAAGTTGTCAGATTACAACACTTTGGCTTAAAGTAGTAAGTATTTAATAACGCAAGTGTCACAAGTTATTGCATGCAGAAATGGTATGTCAGTGTGTTAATAAAATAGTTTTGCTTCTTTTCGAATATTTGCTGTAAATTACTATATGAAGCGAATGTAAGGTTCTTAAAGCTATTATTTACACACAACAGGTTTATTTTTATGCACACTTTTTTTCGATCCGTTTATATTGAAAATGCCTTCATAAATTAATATTTTCATATTTATTCATGCGATAAAACGTTACCTGTATATATAAGCATATTTTTAATATAATTTAGTATAAATTTTAGTTATAAAATATTGATACATACACACATATATGATCAACTCATAAAAATTTTAAATTTAAATTTTTTTGCTTTGAACACGTTGAGCCAATACTAAAAAGAGTGTGTACCACATCGTATGATACATGTGCACGGTTATTCATTAATAATATTTACAAATTCAATTTCAAATCCCCAATGCTTTAAAATACAACATAAATTAAAGAGAAGGTAATTTAGCGAATCTAAGTTGTAATGATGACAGTCATAACAGTATATAAACTTTGAATTATTAAAACTTTTAATGTACACACATAAAACAACTTAAACCCACGACCACTACTTAATTTATAAAATTTATTATACACTCAAAATATTAACCTAAGGAGGGGAAATCGGCTTTTATTGAATAACTTTTAAAGAATTAATAATAATTTAATATGATGGACATTAGTAAGGACCGCTTTTAAAATAGTGTCCTTGAAACATATGTAGTTTTTTTTTGTTTTCCGGGGGCGGATTAAGCTTTAGACCTTAATACTTAAATTTTTAACAAACTGTACGAGAAATACTTAAGAAAAATAAATCCTGTTAGCTTCAACCTTGAGCTAAAAAAGGAACTCTTATTGTGCGTTTTATTTTCATCGACACCAACAAAACATTATTGTTGCAAACGTTAACATGACGAAATAAATAAAATAAAACCTTTCATCTTTCACATCGCTGACACATTTCTCCTTTACTTCTATATTAATTTATTGATATTTGGATTTCGTGCTGAATTTGATTGTGTATTAATTCGAAATATGGATACACGTTTATTGAGTCCGCAGATATGCATCTGATGTATGGACTTGCGTCTTGCAATGCTTTCGAAGCGAGAACGTTATATCAAGCAAGATTTCCTAATCGTGCTATTCCGAATCAGAAGACATTTCAACATGATAAACCTACGCCTAATACCTCTTATGAGGTATTTGATTAATTGTTGCAAGCTGTAGTGGGATTAGGACCAAAACATAAAGCTCCAAGTTGTAGTTCTCGAATTTGCTAATTTCAAATTTACAAATGTTCAAATTCTAAAATACAACTTGCAGTTTTATTTTTTGAACCTTAACCAAATAAACCTTGGTACAACAGATGTTCTCTGATTTGTTAACAATTCATTTATAGCACTTCCAAAAAACACTAGGTTACATTTTTTCCAATAATTCAGTAACGTACCTTCTGCGACACCACTGCATTTTCGTAAATTTTGGTATTTTTACGTATTAAACAACTGAAAATGAAGTTTACTGTTGATTGAATGACTTTAGTATTGCACTTTGTTATCCAGAAATAATTGTCATTTTTATTAAAAAGAAAACATAAGTTAGCTTATTATTACTTCTCCCGAAAACGGTTATCATCGATAAACAAGGTTGCTTCATTTTTTTAGCTCAA
>JARFJB010000966.1:2862500-3120000 GCA_036346205.1 Vesta saturnalis | reverse complement strand
ACATTAAAAATTCCTGATATCATTTTATCACATTAAGGTTGCATATATTTGAATATGTCTCTTGGCAACAATTGCTGTATTATATTTCACAATCATTCGCTGAACAAGCTTCTCTCTTGTATTGCCATGCACTCACCTATTATTCTCATATCATTAAGAACGTAAAACATAGCAGGACGTAAACCATTTTTATATAGTGGTGAAGACTGTTCTGTTATACCTGAGATTCTTTTGAATAAACCGCTTCCTATGAACCGTTTGATTTTATTGCTTATTTGTATACGTTCACCATGTTTTTCAGCTAATATTCTTGATTGTTTGAGTTATTCATTTCTTAACTCACCCAAAAATCGTGCTTCTTTTTTGGTAGAGAATGAAAAGTGACACTTAAAAGAAGTCGCTTATAAAAGACCTGAAAACTAGAAATCCTTCATGTAACACTAAATCTGTTACATTGTTAGTAGACCCAAGACACCATCCCCTCCACTTTTTTACGTCACAAGCCTCACCCACTGGGACACCTCACCTTTCACTTTTGACCTTGAGTACCACGTGGGGGTCGTATTTTTGACCTTGAGAAAGTTGTTTACATCGAGAAAGTTGTTTACCTAAAGAAAGTTGTTGGCCTTGAGAAAACCTGGTCTTGTGCGGGAAATTTGAAATTGGTTTTCTTTAATAATAGGAACCACCATGCGTGCCTTCGATCTTGTGTTAGAGCCTGCGTCCCTGTCGTGGCTCCTGATTGGTGGGAAATTAGTATTCTAATAATGTGGACCTAACCTTATAAGGTAGGTATAGGAGCTTGGGTCCCTGTCGTAGCCCCTTCGGAACTTGGTAAGAAATTTGTATTCTAATAATAATAAGGAAGCTCCTGTAGGGCAAGTGTAGAGCTTCGTCCCCTGTCGTGACCCTTGGCTCAAATTAGAATTTGTTTGTGGTGCCATCTAGCGGTGTATTCCTTGTTATAGTTCTAGTTCTAGTTCTAGTCTAATTTGGTTTTGTTTGTTTGTGGTGCCATCTAGTGGTATATTTTAAAAGTACATACAGGTCCTTGTAATGGTTATGATGGGGAAACTTGGAGATAAGGTGATTGATTAGATGCACATACAAATCGGATTACATTCTTGCGGCTGGGGATCGTTTGCAAGCATCTCAACACTTGTATCGCATACATCCTTGAAATTGGTATGCGTCCAGTCTTGCAATAGTAAAACATTTTCCAATGCACAAATAGACTCAACGATGTTATGGTTTAAACAGCTATATGCTTTTGCTTCCTCTTTAAATTTTTTAATCTACGGACAACCAGTCTCGTCCAGGTTTATTATCGGTTTGTTAAGAAACCTTAAAAACTGCTGTTTTTCACTGCCCTTAACGTGAATTTTGTTAAACGGCAGCAGAACTCTTATCAACTCCTCATTGAAGTTACTGTAGTGCACATGACCCAAGTACCATTTCAATCCGTGATATTTATTGTCTAAATACCTTATCTCACTTGACATGAATCTTGATATAAAGTAACCCCGTGGTGGCTTTATCAGCATCAGCAATAAACAACCATAATCTGTAACCACGGCAATTTCTTTCAGTATGATTTCGTTGTTAACACCTCTAAACCCTTGTACGTCCAAGTATGCGTCCATCTTTTTTCAGCTGTTGTTGTACACTGAAACTTGAGATCTAGAGTTACGTCTTTTATCAGCTAAAATCCGGCGACATTCTGATGTTTATCGATCACGATCAACTTATCGAATGCTGCATATACCAAACAGTTAACGGTTTTAGCGAGAACTTCACCTAAGCCGACTTCCAGCCGAAGGGAGCCGTTTCTAACCAAACTCCAGTGCGTGCTAGCGTTTTCAGACTAGTGAAGAGTTAGGTCAAAGGCCATTAAATAGTAGCCGTTGGGGTAATCGCTTCTCGATATATCGTTGCCCTCATTCAAAAAATTAATACCATTGCCACAGAATAAGGTGTGATACGCCCTTACATATAAACCATTAGCTGTAAATTCTGGATGTACGGCCTTCGAAGGTATTTGTTGGACGTCAATATACAATGACATGTAATTAATATTGCTGTGTTGAAAATTGAACGAATTTGAGGAATAATCACCGTTGAAGGCTTTATTTGCTACAAAGCCTACGATGGATCGTTTAGTTAACTGACCCAGGAAAACATTATCCAATGGTTTTCGTTGTATTCCCGCAGGTGTAGTTAACACTTTTACGTCTTTGTAACAGGGTATTTTGCTGCAGTTGTTTCTAAGGCAGACTAGCGTCCATAATTCGCGTCTTGTAAGTTGAAGCGTGCACCGCCATTAGACTAAAAGTATCTCTTGATTGTATAAATTTAGTCTTTAACTCAACGCCGCTTACCAGAAACTTTTCTTAATTAAACAAATCCGAGTAAACGTAAGCAATTATCTCAATCTGTTTGCTGGTCGCCGCAAGTGCTTGACGTTTTGAGTAACCGTTATTTGCGTTTCCCAGTGTATTAAAAACTGACCGTCTGTATCATTGTACCATAAGGTACAACCTAGATGTGAACCCTTGGCCTCATTTACATAATTTAGCAACGTTTAGTTATAAGAGCGGTAGGCACAGGTGTTGTTTGGCTGTGACATCATCTTCTGATTTAAGTAAACCTCCACATGTGAGAAAAGCGAATGCATACAATTGTTTAACGGTGCTAACACGTCTACATCAGTAAGTGCAGTATCGCCTTGCTTTACAACTTTATCTGTGATGTGCAACAGGGTCGGACTTAAATCTATGTAACCGTTTCCATTTTCGGGCACTACAAATTCTACTGGAGTACCATCACTAAGAGCTGATAAGGATTTGTAAAATATCCATTCACTCTCTATACTTGTCTGCCTCGATGGTAAAGCGAACAGATCCAATTCGGACTTGACACATTCACACGACTGGGAATGTAGAAAAGTCGTTGTTTTGAAAATATATCGTCCGGAGTAGGTTGCTTCTTCGTCTTAACAGCTCTCGGTAGAGCCGTTATCGGCCAGACGTACTCTTCTATAACCCGAACCCTTCACGATTTTATTGTCGGCTTTACGCTTAATATTTTTACCTGCTTCATGAAATCTTTCTTAATAGGTCGATCCTCTATGAGATCGCTAAGAATATTGGCACCCGTTCTCAGAGCTTCTTTTCCAATAGCCCTTGCACCCGACTTAAATAGCGGTATTATACTTCTAAATGTACCACCTAACCAGCTTCCTATTCCGTGACCACGTTGATATGGCGCACCTCTGTAGATAGATCCAATGCCGTTACCGGCCTGATTGATATTGTTGATAAGAATAAACCATTATTGTACTTTCTTAAAGTGTAGCATCAGACACGACGTCAAAACTCGAATGGCATTACTGCACCCGTATCTGTTTTTGTATTAAACTCTATGTTTTCAAATTCCCGTATCATCACCGGTAGGTAGTATGCAGGCGAAAAACCACATATTTATGACTCCCGTAAGCATAGTTTTATGAAGCAATATTTATCATACGCATAAGTGAAGATAAAAGATCACCCACAATCTGCGGTTTAACGATGTCACAATAAACAAACATTTGAGTTGGTAAACTTATCCATATACTAGCGGGGTGGGGGTATTGGTTCCATAGCTATGTTCTGGTACGGACGAATACCCAATTTTAACGCTAGAGCTTGTGACAATCCGAATAGTGAGAGCGAGGTTTTCAATTTCGTAGTGACGCGCTTAGTAAGATTATGGTATTCGATTGTTAGCGATTTATTTATGAGCACATGGATATTTAGTTCGTTGGCAATTCCTTCTATGTTGGCATAAGTTCCTGAAGCGAAACGTATCACGTGCCAGCCATCCTCAATATAAATGATTTTCTCATTGTCGCGTTGAAAATATTCTGTGGCCTTTTTTAATATCACCTCTAGCACGTTCCCTTCAGGTGGTGGTTCAATTCTATAATAAATTAAATTGTCTGTCACACTTACAGCGGCAAAAGAACAAGAGTACTGAATTTCCGATGTGCCTACAACCCATGACCCCATTAATCTTATTCGTTTTGGTAGCTGCGTAATAAAACTTGAAGTCATATTGTCAGGAAGATACGTCATAGAGCTGTTACTCATTAAGGTAGGATATAACCCCAATTTTTTTTATATATCGCACAACTATTAAATTTGTCACTATTTCCACTCGACTTAACCAGCTATTGTTTATGTCGCCCGCGGCTTTTCACGGCTAAAATCCTATCGGCTTTGAATATAGTGTCTTTATCAACCGTAACAACTTGCAATTCTTCTTCGTAAAAGGTACTTTCAAGAGAATCGTTATTAATATCTATTATTCGATAAACTGGTTGTCTTCTTTTTATCACCGCACTAATTGTAAAAACTTCCCGCTCCAATTCGTCTCATATCCCATCTCAAAGGTGTACTTAGTTCTGGAGATTCTGACATGCTCACCGACTTTATATTTAGGATGACGTACTGTACCTAAAGCTTTCGGGTACAGGTTATTCCACACTTGCAATATGTTTTCATCGTTTACAGCCGCAGGGGCCATATTTATACTCGAATGAGGGCTATTGTTGTTAGCAATCACCAGTTTTTGGAGTGCATCAATATACCTGTAGGAATTTTTGTAGGTGAAATAACGCCACATCTTTGTTTTCAGTGTTTTATTAAATCTTTCAACTATAGATGCGTTTACATCAGGATTATTTGTTACATAGAAATTGATATTTTGTTTCTTGGAAAAATTTTGTTCACTGCCCGCCACAAACCCTTTGCCTTTATCCGTCTGTAGATTTGCCGGAGTATTCCACTTTCCCTAAAAATATCCGCGAATGCTTCAATTACAGATGCAGCTGTCTTTGTTTTAAGTGCTCTCGCCCACGCCCTCTTGCTAAACACATCAATAACTGTTAATATTTATATGTATATTGTGTTTACTTACATTTCGCATATTACAAAGATTCGCTTGCCGCAACTCGATAGGTTACTCACAATATATTTATTTTGTAGAAATTTTTTTCTGGCAGGTTTAAGAATCGTATAAGCTTCCTGTGACTGTAGCCAATTCTTCACCTCGCCGTATTTACCTTTTACAGCGTTAGTTAAAGGTGTTATACCCGAGAACCCTGCATGGTGTGTGGCATCCATGCTATGCCCGCCACGAATCCTAATCTAATGAAATTCCTCTTCTTCGAGAGATTCGTCTCGGTGTTTCTCGCGATTCACTATCAGCATCGTAACTCTCACCTATAGTTGTGAGGGTCCGTTCAACGTTAGGTGATGTAACATCACGTCTTAGCGTATTTCCGATAAACTCTCGTAGTATATTTATTTCTTTAATATACGTCGAAGACTGACGCCAGCATTGCGGGTTTGCAGATTTTCGTTATCTTAACGTCTCGTGAGCCAGATCGATAATGTTTGAGTGTGGGATGATCTCACCTTTTATTGTGACAATACCCCTTTTATCCCAAGATAAATCTCCGCTCGTATTCAGTATACGAAAGAAATCAGTACCTTTCTTCCTAAATGTAACCGAAAGTGTTGATACTATTTCGTCGTCTGCCCCTTTGCGTTTTGGGTAATTATCATCATCACGATTGTTATGCTAGCAGGTTGACGTAATGATTGGAAAAGTGAGATACCTTTGAAGGACTTGATTGTACTGCTGCCATTTGTCATGGTCAGTCATTTTGGTATTTAATACTTTATCCATATCTTTACCCAGACGCGTTAAAATGTAGTTTTTTGTGTAACATCTGGAGCTTGCAAACATTGTATAAAGTCCAGTGGTAGAATAATCATCTTCTTCATATTCTGGTCCATAGCCGAGTAATGGTCCTAAAAGGAGTGGTAGAAATGCACCGCCTTTCTGTACAAGAAACTGTTTCTTCCTTTTCATAGATTCGCCTCTCTGTGCCAAGCGTCTTAGGGTGTGCTTATGCTGAGAGAGTCACTGCTTCTGATCAGCTGACAGAGGTACACGACCTTTTAAAATGTTATATGAACACTCCAAATAATTCCCCGTTACTATCCAAAAATTTCAATACAGCATCACGTTGATTTCTACTTAATCCGGCTAATGCACGCAGATGTTTTGGCTTAATACGTCAACCATCATATACGACTAATCTTTATGACTGTGAGGTTTAAATTTTTTATATATACGGAAATACCTTGACCCGAATATGTTTGTTCTATACAGCACATCCGGTGTATTCTGTTTAAATCGAACAATAAAATCCATGGGATTTGAAGAGCATCTGGTATGCAGCTTCTAAAATTTGGGTTGTCCTGGAAATCTGTCTTGCTAAATGTGTATCTGAGCTCTGTCACGTGGGTTCTTAAACAAAATTTATAATGCGTTGAGAGAAATATCCGCTGTCCACGTCCTTGGTGAAGTACGTTTTGGGTTAAGAAAAACACACTTTGGTTTATATGATGACAATCCTGTGTAAAAATATCCACTGAGCCGTTAGTTTCACGCATTAGATCATCAATTATTATTAAGACCGGTTTTTCACCGTAAAACTACTCCATATCTATAAACCCTTCTGAAACTCCACAGAGGGATGTTTTAATAACGGCTACCACTCGCTGTAAAACCAGATAAGTTATTCAAAAGCTGTATCGTAGACAGTTTCGGTATTTTTTAGTAAATCTACGATGAAATAGATCATCAATTATTATTGAGACCGGTTTTTCACCGTAAAACTGCTCCATATCAAATAAACCCTTCTGAAACTCCACAGAGGGATCTTTTAATAACGGCTACCAGTCGCTGTAAAACCAGATAAGTTCTTCAAAAGCTGTATCGCAGACAGTTCGGTATTTTTTAGAAAATCTACGATGAAATATGATTTTCCATAACCAGATGGTCCCGATACTATTGCCGAAAAGGGGTGCTTAAACTTATCCTCCACCTTGAATCGCTAAACGATGCTAAAGGGGTATTCTGTCAACATTTCTACCTAAATAACAAATTTAAGGGGAAACGACAGTGCAGGAGTACAAGCCCTATACCTTTAAAGGAGGGCCAGATTAGAATACAAAAAGAAACCACGACAGGGCAGGTACATTAGGCTACACTTGTCCACAAGAACCTTTATTAAAAACAATTTCAAATCTTCCAAATAAGGTTCAAATACTTTTCAAGGTTATCCTGTTTTAAAAACAACTTTTTTCAAGGTAAACAACTTTTCAAAACAACTTTTAAGGTATACAACTTTTCCAAGGAAACAGCCCAAGGTAAACCATTTTCAAGGTAAACAACTTTTCAAGATAAACTACTTTTCAACGTAAACAACTTTTCAAGGTAAACTGTTTTCAAAAACAATTTCTTAAAAACCATTTAAGGTAAACAACTGTCTCAAGGTCAACCACTTTTCGGTAAAAAAACGAACCCTGCGTGGGCCTCAAGGTCGAAGGTGAAAGGTGAGGTGTCCCAGTAGGCTGTGCTTCTGACGTAAAAAAGTGGAGGGGATGGTGTCCTGGTTCTATTATTGTTTACGCCTTTTCACTAATCAAAACTGATATACTTCATACTCAAGCAAAGGAAGGACATATAAAAGTGAGGTTATCACATGAGAAATTTCAAACTGCTGGGTAAAAAACCCTAGTTCATTTGAATTTTTTTCGTTTCGGACATCAGACTTCAAAGTCAGAAGTTAAAAATTGAATTTCAATGATAATTTTTAAAACGATTCTTCCATTATCATGAAATTTAGACACCCTAACTACCTCATAGAAAGCCACTTAACTGGAATTCATCGTACCTTTATTGTACAGGTAAAGCCAAAATTAAGATTCTAAATTAACGTAACTTTTGACAGTATTGACAATTTTGGAATTTTAATATAGTAATTTCATTCCCCTATCATTTAGCAACAAAAAAGGTACTCTTGTGTGAAATGGATATCTCTTACCGTTCTCGAGAAGAATGCATTTTAGCGAATCCATGTAAATTGCGAATTAAATCAAACAAAAAAATGTACTATCATTCTGCTAAGTTCATTAGAATTTGAAAATAAATACGAAACAAAAAAATATTTAAATAGGAAACTGCTTCTCCTAAACACTAGCATTTTTGAGTTAGGTACACTTATTGCAAACTTCTACTAAAGCGGCTAACTAAAGTCTTCGACATTATTATAAACAACACAATAAAGGTAAAGCAACGAAAAGCAACTGGGATTGCACTAAATCTCTAAGAAAATTGTTCAATATGAGCACCTCGTTTCATTAGACATTTTCTAATATTACTTAAGGTGCTGCTGCTGTACATCTTCCAGGAACAAATTAAATATTCTTCAAAAAAATTGCGATATTTTGCTCCTGTTAACGTTCCATTAATTACATACGGGCCTACTAAGTTGGTATTAATTATTCCCATCCACACGTTTATTAAAAATCTGTTTTGATGTACCTTGCTAATAAATTTAGGTATTTGTTCTTGTATTTCGAAAAACCACCTCGAAAATGCTACGCGAGGAGGGTAATCCGTTTCAGACATTGTGTGTACTTTTTCCAGATGACAGGGATATAATAATTGCTCCCGCAGGATGTTATAAACTGATTTTGAAATATTCGTTTCGATAGTAATACGTCTAGTGCTTTTTGTAGGATCTGCTTCCACTGTTTCCAGTACCCGCTCCTGAGCACGAACTGTTTCGCACTTGCCTAGGCTTTCCATTATGGTGCTTGGTTTTAAATGATGCTGCGAAGTACATTGTAAAGTAAGGGAGATTTAATTGTGATAGGGCTTAATTTCGTCAAGTACCTGTTTCTCGTAAATTCCTATGAAGTCTTATAAAAGTTCTACGATTTGGGAGCCTATTACTAGGAAAGCATGAAGCCGTACTGCTAAAGAAGCATTTCCTTCTGACAGATTGTTTCTCTATTTAGAATTTACGTTTTAAATAAAATAGTTTTTTCGAAACCGTTCGAAACTTAATTATGACTTTACCTGCACAATAAAGGTACAATGAATTCCAGTTGAGTATCAAAAAATGCCTTTCTATGAGGTAGTTAGGGTGTCTAAATTTCATAGTAATGAAAGAAGCGGTTTCAAAATTATCATTGAAATTCAATTTTGAACTTCTGACTTTGAAGGCCGATAACTACATAACGAAAACAGATAGGAAAAAAATTCAAATGAAGACTAGTGTTATTTTGAGCCCTTCTAAACGTCCTAGCAGTTCTGCCCACACCTTTCTGGATACCCTGTATATATATATATATATATATATATATATATATATATATATATATATATATATATATATATATATATATTCCACCAACGAATAAGGAAATATTAATATTTAGATCTAACTAATTAGTTCATTCATTAGATAAAGTAAAGGAAATTATCGAAAATACACCTTATTCGCGATAAACACGTAACAGGGTGGTACAATAACTTAATACTTCGATTGGCCATCACTCAATTTCTTTAAATGGAACATCCTATATTTTTTTAGTGATTCAGAAAGAGAGATAAATTCTCTTTCAATTTTATATTAGGTTTCCTATACCTAAAGTTGACACTTTTTAAATTATTGCAGTTTTAGGAATAACGGGACCGTGTTATGAGAACTGTAACTTTAGAAAGCTATGTTAAAATGTTTCGAGAGCCTCATTTCAAGGTTATCAAAAAAAAATAAATTGATCAAATCATCAACACAAAGCAACGACTTATTTTTATTACAAAATTTTAACACCTACATAAAGAAATTAATAGAAGAAGTATCAGGACAATTTACAATAAGTATTCAAACACACCGCCATTTTGTTGCAGGCACATTTTAATTCGTTTCTTATATGAACGTAGAACATCAACTTAGCATGTCATGGGTTACTTGGCGCTTTCATACGCTAGTAGTTGGAAGAGTTTGGTACACAATATCCTTTATACAGCCCCAAAAGCGAATGTGTATCACATATAGATCTGGAGACCTAGCAGACAAGTTATGTTGACCACCTCGTCCAATCCAGCGACTAGGGAATCAATTCATGTTGAAGAACAATTGGACCAACCTCTTGTGTCCCGACAATTTCACAGCATACGTTTATTAACCACTGGTATTGATGATCAACTGCTCTTAGGAGTTCGGGGTTACCGGTAGCGTAATGATGCAAGGCGACAGTTTTGATCACATTATCCTAATATATAGATCATATCAACACACTCTTCCCTTAGAAAAATTCATTCTGCTGCACGAAACAATGAACTTATGCAGCACAACAGACAAATGCTAATTTACTGCGAATTAATATGACAGATAATTGTTTTTTGTTTTTTGGAGTTGCGTCCACAGTCCTCTAAAAAATTACAATTCGCATAACACGGTCCTGTTATTTCTAAAACAGCAATAATTAAAAAGTGTCAACTTTAGGTATAGGAAACCCAATATAAAAGCGAAAGAAAATTGATTTCTATATCTGAATCACTTACAAAATACAGGGTGATAAGTTTAAAAAAATTTAGTTATGGCCAATCGAAATATTAAGTAATTATACCACCGTAGCAACATATGCAACAGAATTTAACTTTTAATTTGTCGGATGACAGTAGATGATCCTAACAAATGTTTGACACAATATTTTTGATTAATCTGTCACAATGTGTATATATATATATATATATATATATATATATATATATATATATATATATATATATATATATATATATATATATATATATATATATATATAGTGATGTACCACAACTGATGCATCTGTACCTACTTACTTTATAAAATTAGAAGGCGGGTTGAATTGAAACCATAAATATGGGCGGCTGTGTTGATAGTAGAAAATAAAGTGTGCTTAGATATAGGTTGTTGGGAAAAATAATAGAGTGATGTTGATTTTGAGATTTAGAAAAGAGAAATCGTATTGTTTTTGATCTGATAAAATATGTTATATATTCATTAACTGTATTTTCTTTCAGAAAATGTTTATAATGTCATAATCAGTGAAAAGGTAAATTAATTTATAATATTACTATAAATTCATTCGAAAACAGAACGTTCTCTTACAAACTGAAGTAAATAATAACTGAAATGAGTATATGATTTGTATTACAATACTATGGTAAGAGTAATTATTTCATCTAATATCAATGATAATTTGAAAGTTAACATTGCATCACAATGTTGGTATTTAATGTAAAGAAGTCTCTTGATTTCATTATCGATATCTTTTATTTTAACATTTCACACCTATAATGTAGCATATTTTAAGATGGACAATCCCTTTTAAATGTAGTGGAGACGTAAAATCGGCAAAACTAAAGCATGTTCTCGTTGGAATACTGTGTGTGTGCCTGTTATCAAATATGCTACCTTTTGGTTCGTTAATTGTAAATGCAGGCCCTTAACATGTGATGTTTTTCTTATACTACAGTAGCTAACTGTATTATGACTTGATCACCATTTATGAAATACAGGCCTGTATTAAATTATAACTACTACTTTGATTGAGTTATGGTTATAGTAGGATGATAGCACAAATCTTGCAATAACAGTAGAATCTAAATACGCATTCATCTAGGTACCTACAATTAATACTGATTTTTTGTTTACGTTGTTATTCTTGTTGTAGTACAAGGCGATGAGGTTTTCTTTAGTAGGTCTTTCCGCAATCCGCAATAAAGGTAGCAGAACTACACTGTACCTGCATATAAATTTATATACTGTGTTTTATTGTGTTACCTTTATTTTTATCCTCCCTTAGATACCGCAACACATATATCCCAGTAACAACTCTCTTATACAACATAGTGCTCCTACCTAGTTTTTCATGACGATCACTTGGCTTAAATAAGTTCGTGCATTAACCTTGTTCTTGCATTCGTGTTGTGCAGCCGATAGGCTGGACTGCGTACATTATATATATATATATATATATATATATATATATATATATATATATATATATATATATATATATATATATATATTGGTCACACATTGTGACAGATTAATCAAAAATATTGTGTCAAACATTTGTTAGGATCATCTACTGTCATCCGACAAATTAAAAGTTAAATTCTGTTGCATATGTTGCTACGGTGGTATAATTACTTAATATTTCGATTGGCCATAACTAAATTTTTTTAAACTTATCACCCTGTATTTTGTAAGTGATTCAGATATAGAAATCAATTTTCTTTCGCTTTTATATTGGGTTTCCTATACCTAAAGTTGACACTTTTTAATTATTGCTGTTTTAGAAATAACAGGACCGTGTTATGCGAATTGTAATTTTTTAGAGGACTGTGGACGCATAAGTTCATTGTTTCGTGCAGCAGAATGAATTTTTCTAAGGGAAGAGTGTGTTGATATGATCTATATATTAGGATAACGTGATCAAAACTGTCGCCTTGCATCCCGAAGCCGTGTTCAGAAGTATCCTGACAGAAGACAGCCACCTGAAGTTAACTTTGTAAGACATAAAGGGAGGTTTGAAACAACAGGCAGCGTTAATTACACAAAACGTATGCGTGCAAGACATGTAACTAATGAATAAGATGTATTCATGGTTGTTGCTGCGGTGGTTGAAAATTCTCACCAGTCCACTAGATAAAATTCTCAACAAAATGTTAATGCAAGTCATATATCTGTACGCCGTATTTTTAAAAGTGATAAATTTCATCCCTACCATATCCAAAAACACAAAAAACTTTTTCCGCAAGATTTAGAAACCCGGAAGCAATTTTATGAGTGGATTAATAATACATTCAATGCTTTTAGTAATAGAGGCCTCTATAATCAGAGAAATTTCCATCATTACGCTACCGGTAACCCCGAACTCCTAAGAGCAGTTGATCATCAATACCAGTGGTTAATAAACGTATGCTGTGAAATTGTCGGGACACAAGAGGTTGGTCCAATTGTTCTTCAACATGAATTGATTCCCTAGTCGCTGGATTGGACGAGGTGGTCAACATAACTTGTCTGCTAGGTCTCCAGATCTATATGTGATACACATTTGCTTTTGGGGCTGTATAAAGGATATTGTGTACCAAACTCTTCCAACTACTAGCGTATGAAAGCGCCAAGTAACCCATGACATGCTAAGTTGATGTTCTACGTTCATTTAAGAAACGAATTAAAATGTGCCTGCAACAAAATGGCGGTGTGTTTGAATACTTATTGTAAATTGTCCTGATACTTCTTCTATTAATTTCTTTACGTAGGTGTTAAAATTTTGTAATAAAAATAAGTCGTTGCTTTGTGTTGATGATTTGATCAATTTGTTTTTTTTTTGATAACCTTGAAATGAGGCTCTCGAAACATTTTAACATAGCTTTCTAAAGTTACAGTTCTCATAACACGGTCCCGTTATTCCTAAAACTGCAATAATTTAAAAAGTGTCAACTTTAGGTATAGGAAACCTAATATAAAATTGAAAGAGAATTTATCTCTCTTTCTGAATCACTAAAAAAATATAGGATGTTCCATTTAAAGAAATTGAGTGATGGCCAATCGAAGTATTAAGTTATTGTACCACCCTGTTACGTGTTTATCGCGAATAACGTGTATTTTCGATAATTTCCTTTACTTTATCTAATGAATGAACTAATTAGTTAGATCTAAATATTAATATTTCCTTATTCGTTGGTGGAATGGTTTTAATTGCGTACCTCAAAAATTATTTTTCGCATCTCTACAGTTAAACTAATTTATTTAACGTACACATCTTTTTTTATTCCTTTATAGATATAAGTTGCGCCATCTCTAAAATTTATGGTCATTTACTAGAGTTTGAAAAGAAATCTTGTTTTTAAAAGACAACTATTAGATATCTGTAAAAATTTATTTATCATAATTTGGTTTTAACATTCTTATCTAGTTTGAATAGTTTTAACAGGTTTGCAATATTGCTTTTGTTAGGGCGTTGTTCCTAATCTTTCTTTTCTTAACACGCCATTTTCCGATGAGAAGGTTGATCTGCAAGAAAAATTTTTCCTTCCGTTTATAAGATGTTTAAGCATCGTTTCTTTGGAAAATTTTTCATATAATGTAATGTTTTTTTGGTATAAAACTTTACTGACGCTTTACAAGCGGATCTATTGCAATTTTCAATCTTCATATCCTCGAGTAAGTGTAACACATGTTCGACAACTTTAGTAAATCGATTCTTTCATTTAGGACTTTCGCAAGATTAATTAAATTATAACATAGGTCTGTTGAAACGAAATCATCGCTATCGGCTCTAAACATCTAAAAAGAGGTATGCTTGTATAAGGTAATTAGTAACGTACTTACTTGTATCACTTTCAGCGCCTTGATACCGGCGAAATAAACAGCTATTCTTTATTTATATACATAACTAGCAAATTGGAATGCACTACCGATCACCTTCGTACCTTTTCCTGCTGGAATGCTGGCTCTTAACTACCGATTAGCTGTCTTGGTTCCACAAAGTAACTACCACCTTCGCAACACGAAGGGCATTTACAGTTTGGTAATTCTTCATCAAAGGTCAGAATTCTTTATTATTCAATATACACAGGATTTATGTAATGAACAGTGTATTGCTAAAATTAGTACAACAGAGTTAGGTTACATTTGGGGGTTTAACCTGTACCAAAAATTTATCATTTATAATAACATGCTTTTACTGGAGGCTAAAGTGGTTGAATAATTTAGAGTTTGATTTGTTCAATTTGTAATTTCTTTTTGCATACAAAAAGAAGGAAAAAAAAACCACACCTGTTATTCACTGGGACGTTGACCTACTTAGTTCACTACCTTCACACGGTAGTTGCGCGTTGAAGCTCCTGTTTGTAAAATACATTATATACAGGGGGGAATAGATATCGAGGTCGTATGAATTACAGTCATTGTTTGAAACTGTATATATATTTATATTCAAATTTAGAATTTCTGTAACTTTTCTGTACTTTGTCTTTCCTTAATATTAATTATTTGTCATTACGGATAATTTTGTTCAGAGCAGGTTTTGCTGTAATAAAAATTTCTGTACTATTGAATGTCTTGCTGCCATTCTATGCCTTGCACTGAACAGACTATCCAGATATTTCTATTTAATACCACTTCTTAAGGGTTTTAATAAAATTCAAGAAACCGAAATTAAAATCATTGGGGATTTAAATTCTATTTTGTATTTTGTAAGCACTACTGTTTTCATTGTGGATCTATTTTAGATCGCACTTTATGGGTTACTTTCGCCCTTTCGGCTGCGATTTGTAAGTACTTACAACCGTCGGGAGCGGCACAATTAACGAAACTTTTCTTTTACATTTAGGGTTCGATTAACTAACTAAATACATTTAGTTTTTTTATTCTTTGTGGGCATCTGCGACGGCTCACCACTTGCCATCGTCAGGGCTGAATTATAATTATGTTGTAAGTTAAGATTGTTATGAATACTTTGGGGGAAAACTAGCATAGTATCATATTTGTTTACGTTCGATATTTATTCTACAAGTATTAATTTGAGTTTAAATTAAATTAAATAAACGATTACTGTGTGGTTGTTCGGGTAAAAGTTTGTCTCTCTTTTAAATTTTTCCTTTTTTCTTTTGGAGCACTACCTGTTTCAGGTTTTCAGGGCCTGCCCCTACTCTACTCCTCTTTTTCCGTTTTCTTTCCTTTTCTCCCCTTTCCTGACTAAAACCTGTGGCGCCTATCCTTTAGTGGCTATCTAACCACGTCAACACCATTGTAGCAACCCTCCAAAACCCCACGCATCCAAGTGCTCTGCGGTCAAACGACCGTACGCAGGAGCTTAGTCGAGCGCACTTTCAAAAAAATGTTTACATGCAGGTTAGACATGTAGCAACCCTAGCAAACACCCTGTACAACGAAAATTAACTTCTAATTGTTCGGATACAGTAGATGGCCTTAATAAAATATTTTTTATTACAAAATGTGACCACTGCAGATTTTATTCGTTGTGATTGCATACGCCATATTTTTTCCTAAAAAGTTGAATAACTCTGTAACGGCTGACCCCAATTAAAAAAAAACATTACCCGATAGGCAATTGATGTAAAAATAAGAATATTTAAAAATATACAGGGTGTTCAATTTAAAATGTTTAAGTTGGATACTGGTATCAGAAAATTCAACACCCTGTAGAAGTGTAGGTATTTTGAGGTTACGAAGAAGAAGCTAATACACAACTTCCAGATTAAATATTTTCTCTATCTAAAATAGTTTCGGAGCAACACAAGAATTGCGCACTAATTTATATATATATATATATATATATATATATATATATATATATATATATATATATATATATATATATATAATGTGTAAAGTGTTCAAAATGATATTTGAACCTAGCGAGACAGCAAAAAAATATCGTCTAGCTCAGCCGGTCTACGAGGTTCAGCCGTAGTGTATTGGATGTGTGGTTAGTGTGACTGTACATTATAAAGGTACCCATGGCACCACGTTGTTTTAGAGCTAAGGTAAATGATTTATTATTCACTTTAGATAAGCAAAAAAATCTTTCAGGAAGAATTTTGCAAAATACAACATTGTAACTGGAAGTCAGTTGAGTACCTGATTTCAACTAGTGATGTAGGCCACACAGCTCACCAATATGAATAGAAACAAACGCTGCGCTGTCAGTAACATATGTCTTAATTTTTGCTAGACGAAATACTAAATTTGGTTTGGTAGAGGGTGATCACTCTTTTACCTTACAGATGTTATAAAGTCCCCTTTCTGCTTTTACCATTAAAGATTTAAGAAAAGACTAAATGTAAAGGAAATACTGAAATCTTGAATATAACGCAGATATGTCGTGCACGAGACATTTATGATTAGAAAGGACAATGTAGTTTGATAGTACTTTCTGATCATAGTCTAAAAGAAATTATTAATGTAATCAAATCAACACCGGTTGTCTTTCAAAACTTACCTTGACTTAATTAGGTTATACAAAATGAGAATAGTTGCACATTGATATACCCCATTGGGTCTGTAGAAATCAACTGTTGTAATGGACATATAAAAATATTGGTTTCCAAGACAACCTTACCAATTATAATTAATTCCCAATTATTAGATACTGTCCTTTCTGTTGGTCGCATGGAATACCTAGGCAACGTGAATGGAAAATACATCCGTCAAAACGTATTAATAGAAGAAAGTTCAAAGATATAAATAAATTAAGGGGCATGCGGCCTCACGTAACAAATGCATAAATAGTAACTGTATCTCTGACAATTTAATTCTATAACCAGTTAACGTCCATGTCTAGATAACATAAAACCATGGGTTCGAATCCCATTCGAGATAGCCTTTTTATGTATTTGTACACATAAATAAAAAAAAAACATTTTTAGGACACTCAATGCAAATGGACCAGATTTCTTTATTACAAATCGTAAAGAAAAGTCTCTATTTCCTTTATAGAAACCATTTCTTTATAGTAACTATTTATTTATAACTATTAATTATTTATTATAAATATTAAACGTACAACTATTAACTTTAGAAAACTGATGCTTCTACAATGTATTAAATGTAAATCTTTAAATGATAGTGGCGATTTTGATAAAACCTCCTGATGAAATCCTCCATTTGACGTAAAAAATGTTGAATCGCTAAATGCAGGAGGCAACTGTAATTCAGTACGTTCTAGGACAGCATGAATTCTGGCATCCATTGTATGACGATGATGGCTGATTAAAAGTAATTTTAGAAGTCGCCATTTTATTGTTAATGCTTTCTTCTATATATTCTTTTGGAGTCGTGTTTGATCGCCATCCTCCATAATTTTTGAGCCGCCTGATATCCGCTCCACCCTCAGTGAGAAAAGTAGTTGATGTTCGACGTAGACAGTGTCCAGTGTAACAGTCTGGGTTGGGTAATTTCAAATAAAGGGTAATTTCCTTCGGCATCGTGTAGAAACTGTGGATCTCCACATGTTGCACTGTACATTTACTGTTCATATAAAATATGAACAATCTTGAGTGCTTGATATGGTTTGGACGCAAGATTACATAACTCAATCCCATTAATTCCTCTCATTTTGGTTATAACGGTGAATACACGCTTCTTCCTTGTCGTAGTGTCATGGAGGGTGACAACCAAAATAGAGACGGTATCCTCGATATCCTTCACATTTAACTTGCTTAGCTTCTCGCTACGACATGCTTCATACAGACCGAAAATTAACGCCACTTTAATCATAAGAAAGGTATCATCAGGCGCTTCTGTCAAAAACTTTTAGACATCAATATGTGATAGAATTTTTGGTTTTTTTGCATCATATCCCTCACTTTGACGCTTTAAATATAACTGTAACTTCCCATAATTCGATATATCGTTGTTTTCTTTCACACTCAACATGGAATATAAAGGTAAAACTTAAAGTGAATAAATAAATGTATTCAGGAATTCATGAAAAAAATCAAGCATAACTACTTCGTCGATATCCCTTACATTCTTTGAAGTCCTCCAAGAATTGAAAATATTGTAGGTCTTCTCATATTTATGTTGTGATATCAAGGGTAATAAACCAGCAACAGCTTAAAGCGCTAATGCCGATATTTCAAGATGATTTTCATTATTTATTTCCATTTTCATGGTATGACACTTGACTTGTTTACCTATTTTTGTTTAGTTGCTGCAGCGATGGAAATTTTGTTCTCGCGCTTGTCATCAACAAAATTTTTTAAATAATTTCCTATAAAATGTAATCCACTTCCAATTAGTGTCCGAAATATCGCGATTCGTAAAGAAAAACAATACTTTTCTTTACATATAGGTAATACAAATAACTATCTTCTCCAATGAATACAAAATTCATAACTGAAACTTTCATATATTACTACGTATATTTTGTATCATTATGAAGGGCCGTTTAATAAATGCGCCAAAAGTATACTTCAGATGATTTCGTCATTTACGCATTAACGCTTCGGAAACGTTTAATTAAATACATACTGTCTTCATGTATAAAATAAATATATAGAATACTTGTATATTTCAATCTGAACTTCATTCAAATACGGCTTACAACAAAACCACTATTAGATAATACCCCTTTTATTAACATTATTGCTACGGATTACTATTACGTGCATGGTAAACTAATTCAGTTCATAAACTCTCTTAAGATAAGTAATTCATAGAAACATACCACCACTACGTTTGGATTAATCCTATTACCCATGCTTACTTATTCAGTTGACAGATGGTACTTAGTTGAAAGTGTTGATTTTGCCTTCACAATTTATTTACATGTAAGGGTCAGTTGTCAGATTACACAAACATTAAACTAAGTTATAAAGTTAAATGACACCAAGAGATTATTATTATGAAAGTATTATTATAGAACGAAGCTCAATAAAAATCCAATACGAGTATTTACGTTGAGTTTTATTTAGGGAATCTTTTCTTACTAGTAATTCTCTCCCAATTCAGACTCTATGATAATTACCTGTTCTGTTTGAATAAAGTTTAACACGTACTTATGTTTCAAACGAAGCTTTTGAGAAAGAAATCAATCCTTATAATTGTTCCTACTGTTTGAATTGTGCATATATCAATATAAATATATAAATCACGACATGGTAGTATTTATTTCTTTCGATTTACTTTTCCTGAACAACTTTAAAAACTAACACAAGAAATCTGCGGTAGAAACCTGAATAAACCTTGAAAAGGTTATAAATTTCAATAATCTTTATTTATTCATATTGCCAGATGTGAGACAGAAAGCCATTAAGATTATTTGTTACTTGAATAACAATATCTCCAGTTTTTTTAAGAATCGTCGTATGACAAGGAAATGGAAACATGAAACATATTTCTCTTATATTTTTTGTATGTTGCATTACGTGACTACCATAAAAATAGAAAACTGCGTGCTTTTAATAACAAACTTGTACGCCAATGCGTATTGTAACAGATTTAATGTTATTTAGGTTATTTACTGTAATACTAAAAATTACAGCCCTTTGTATATCACAACATAACAATTTTAAATTAGGGCATAATAACAAATAATAAAACACCAAGTCATCACACATATGTTCATTTATGGAATTTTGTTAATATATGGAAGACAAACGTTTGAGTTTAGGTTTTAAGCAGAACGTTTTTTAAGAACTCATGGGTATTTCAGTAAATTGATTTATACTAGATTCCTATTCATGAGGGTTCTCAGTTAAAACTATAGGATAAACAAGATACATGGAGTAATTAAATGTAAAGATAGGAGAGTTTGCAATAATGCGTGAGCTTAGTTCCCTATTTAATATGAAAATTTTGCATTGTTGATATAGAATAGAAACTTTGATGAAAATGTATTTAAATGAGATTTATTATCGGTATCCTTAATACCGAATCTCTTTACTAATACATGCACAAACGTAATGACAAAATTTAAACTACTTATAAAGCACAAACACGAAATATCTTTACTTGAACAATGTTTGTTTACACAAGCCCTGTTAAATCTGCAGGGCTTTATAATTTAACTTATGAAACGGGTTATTAAACGACTAGATTTTGTTGCCGCCACGAAAACTAATAGGGTTTTTCAGTGTAAGTACAATTTAATATTTAAATTGTAGAATCCAGATAGCGTAAATCAGGGTCATATGGCGAATCCAATGAAATGGTGAAATTACTCTGTTTCTTTTCCGGTACACAAACGTCTATGTAAGTCTGAATGTCGACAGTTTATAATTATTTGTTTAGTGAGCATCTGTTGAAAACTAGCCGTTTTTAAAACAGTAAGTAATTTGTATAAAACTGTTCCTGATGCTCGGCATTTTTTATACGATTCATGCGTTTGCAGATGTTGCTTCAGGTAGAATAAATAGTACGCCAGATATTTTTTTTATATATTCTGTCTTCTTAGATCTTTTACGTACTACATAACATAGAAATTGTTGCTTATAATATTCCGGACTTCTTGCTGAGCTATTCACCGTTTCACCCATGGCAAATGGGGAAATGGCGAACTCGTACATGGATGACAAGGTGAAAGATTGTGCTTACCTTTAAAAAACACACTGTAACTCACCGTATTTCTCAGCTTAATAAAGTTCTATCACCATTGTTTCAGTAAAATATTCCTACATTATCTGAAAGGCAAAGGGGATCCACCCGTGCTGATTGGAGAGCGGAGCAAGTTAAGGATTCCGTAAAGGCAGTTCAAAATGAAATGATCCTGAGTGGAGCCTCAAAGAATTTGGCGTTCCATGGTTAACGCTGAAGAGAAGAATAGCACTCGGGTGCTTTACGAAAAAAGCTTTGGGTGGGCCGCTGGGCCACCAGTTCTAACACGAGAATGTAACAAACAGATGATAAAACGTATTATAGGATTACAAAAATTCGGATATTCACAAGGACTGAAGTATCTATCTTGGTTGACGTAACAAACATCACAAGTTTAACCGAGAAAAGGAAATTGCCGAAATGGAATTTATTGTTAAAATGAAACCTATAGCTCTCAATCTGCAAATCGGAGGGAGTTTCGCAGGCACGATCAACGGGTTTGAACAAGGAAAACTTTTCAGGTCACTTTTTATTGTGGCATAACATTTTGATAAAGCACAACTTCCTTGGTAAACCGGGAAATATCTTTAACATAGATGAGTCCAGACTTTAACTGAATAGTATATTACTTTATGTGTTAGTAGCAAAGGGATCTAAGAGGGTTCCAGAAATAACATCCGGTGATAATGGTGAAACAATGTCTGTAATCACATGCTGTAGTGGAGAGGGCATTTTTTACTCCCAGCATGTGTTTCGATGGGAACAAATAAAAAATCGAGTGTAAGGACGGTATTCAGAGGGTTCCATAAATTTCATGTCCAAAACGTCATTTTCCTTATGTGGCTAAAAAACTATTTTGGACCCAAGAAGCCCGATGCAAAAGTCGTGCTCCCATTACGGTAGTGTGGATACATTAGAGTTTACAAACGAAAATAACACAGTTTTTCTCTGTCTACTCAACCATACGACCCATTATCTACGGCCACTATCCAGAACGTTTTTTAAATTGGTAAAATCCCATTATTACAATGCTTGCAATTCCTACATTAAAAGGAATCCAAACAGAAAATTTGAAGACTAGTGTTCGGAGCACTACGACAGAACATCAGGGTCAGAAGCGTGAATATTGTTTTAAGTCGCCCTCTCGTTCGCACATCGCTCTTTCAGTATCTGAAGTCATCCTCATGGGGATGGAGTTGTACATTCCCAAAAAACAGTACCGTATAGGTCATTCACGTTCCCAACCCTGGTTCAATAAGGCTTGTGCTGATGCAATATTTAAAAAAAATAAATATTACATTAAATGGACATCTAATAAATCGGTCGACAGTCGTGTAGAATACGTTGGTGCTAGAAATATCTGCAAAAGTGTCATCACTAAAACTAAAAAGTTGTTCGAACAACGAAAATGCAATGAACTAGGTACATCTCCTTTTGGGCAGTCGTAAATTTTGGTCTTTAGCTAAAACCATTAGTAAAAGCTTCGGAACATCTTCAGTTCCCTGAATGACATTCTTTCACGGATCTGTAGTTGCTGATTCTGTAGATAAAGCCAATCTTTTTATGAATTGATTTGCATCAAACCCGTGTCTTAATGATCCTTGAAAAAGTGTATCTCTAGTCAATTCTTCTTCATACGCAATGAAACCAATTCATTTTCGGCACAAGTTCTTAGAATCGGTCATCGGTAGCCTTTATCTCAATAAACTAACTAGCCGAGACGGTATCCCCGCGATTGTATTAAAGAAATGTTTTCCGAATTAGTAACGGTCCTATCTAAGTTCTGTTCGATCTCTATTTAGGTGTCGGCTCTTCAATGCGAAAGGGCGTGTTTAAGGTAGCTCCGGCTCCTGCATTCGGTTAATGAAAAATGACAATTTGTAAATCAATAAAATAGTGTACGACAACAGTGAGTTTTGGAACGGATTTTTATAACCCAGCGGTTAGAATATTGGTAATTAATAAAAATAATAATAATCTAACCAGCAGACGTTCAGTAACGGGTGAAATGGCTCCATAGATGAAAAAAGGCGCGTAAATAGTATTTAGGATTGCTAGAGCATTGAATTTCTACCAAAACTTTGGTCTTTAGCTAAAACCATTAGTAAAAACTTTGGAACATCTTCATTCCCCCCCTGACATACATTGACGGATCGGTAGTTGCTGATTCTGTAGACAAAGCCAATGTTTTTGTGGATTTGCCGTCTCTCAATGATTCTGGAAAAGATGTGCCCCTAGTAAACTCTTCTTCATACGCTATAAAACCAATTCATTTTCGGTGCAAGCTCTTGGAATCGATCATCAGTAGGCTTGATCTCAATAAGGCGACTGGCCCAGACGGTATCCCAGCTATTGTCTTAAATAAATTTTCCTCCGAACTAGTACCAGTCCTATCTAAGCTCTATACGATCTCTATGTCTTCTGGGAAATTCCCAAAAAAGAAGATAAGACCGATCCCTCAAATTACCGACCAATTGCCATCACTTCCATTTTGGCTAAAATCATGGAAAAAGCAATCAATCTGCAACTGCTCACGTTCCTTGAAACTAACAAACTCCTTAGTCACCACCGATATGGGTTTAGGCAAAGTCGTTCAACTGGCGATCTTCTTTCATATGTGACCCAAGTTTGGAACAATACAGTAGAGCAGTCCGGTCAAACAGTTCTAGTCGCTTTAGATATCTCGAAGACATTTGACCAAGTTTGGCATAAGTGTTTACTTGCCAAACTCACCTCGTTTGGGTTAAATGATACGTTCATCAACTGGGTTTCTAGTTTCCTTGATAAAAGACGAATACGTGTCGTAGTTGATGGCTTTTTTTCAAAAGAAGTTAGCATTAACGCGGGCGTACCACAGGGATCCGTTATAGCGCCTACACTTTTTCTGCTGTACATAAATGACCTTATTTCTTCAACAACTAACCCCATGCATGAAATGGCAAATTCGATCAACAAAGACATTCAATGTATTCTCGAATGGGGAAGCAATAATCTAGTTAAAATTAATGCTAACAAAACTCAGTGTTGCCTTATGTCCGCCAAAAAAGATCGATTATTTCCCGTTATAAGTATGAATGGCTCAGTTATTAAGTTTTCAGACTCTATTACTCTATTGGGTATGACTGTATCTTCAAATCTCTCATAGGTTGACCATCTTCTGACAGCTACCAAAACAGCTGCTCGTAAAATAGGCTTTTTGTACAGATCTAAGCAGTACTTTACCTCTCGATAACTCCTTCTGCTGTATAAGGCCCAAATTCGACCTCATGTGAAATATAACTCTCACCTCTGGGTTAGTGATCCCCAATACGCTCTCGATATCGTTGATCGTATTCAAAACAGAGCGATTAGGCTTATAAATGACCCGTCCTTAACTTCTCACATACAGTCCCTTGAGCATAGAAGGATGGTTTCAGTTCTTTCTTTGTATTATCGTTATTACAACGCCTATTGCGCTACTGAATTATATTCTTTGATACCATCTCGGGCTATCTTTGCGAGAAACACTCGGTTCGCTCATTCACATCATGAGTATGCAGTACAAATCTCCACTTGTACCAAACGGGCGCAATCCACATTTTTCTACACTGCTTCTAAACTCTGGAACGATCTCCCTAGTTCCTGTTTTCCTCTCACTTATGACATGAGAAAATTTAAAGTATCTGCTCATAGGTATCTATTGGCAATTAATTCTCCTTGTATCCATCCTCCTAAGTATTCCTGAGTGCTTTAGCAGGATAGGCCAAATTTAGCCTGTTCAGGTCCACAATCATAAAAAAAAGCAAAGAGTCATCCTGATGCCATACCCGAACATGCTGTTTTAATATTACCTTCAGATCAACGACAACACAATAAAAAGTGACGTGAAAATGGAACTATTTCACCTCAACCACGTTGTTCGCACTGGCAGGAATTTCCGAATACCTCGGAAGAAGCAACTGTTGAAGTACATAACGATCATGTGCTTTACAAGCTTTACAACAACTCTGTTCGCAACGCACGGAAAATCCACAGGAAAACATGCGTTTCTCATCACAGATCTGTGTTCAGCAGTGGTGACAGAATAATTTCAGATAACCCATGAGAAACTTTTGAATCATGTTTCGCCAAACCTGTCCAAGATAAAGTTGTATCTGCAAGGAAGAATTCTAGAGCTTTAGCTTAGTTTTTGAATTCTCCACCAAAATGGCCAATCTTTAAACAGAAAACGACAAAACAAAATAATTGAGGCAGTAAATAGTGGAGCAAATGCTTAAACGGGGACCTAAGAAAACACCATAGTCAAACAGCCTACCAAAGAAAGTATCAAAGAGAAGCAACCTAAGAAACGAGAAGTGATCGACACCACGGACAGCGAATCTGAATCATCACTGGATATTCAGCTGCAAAACGATGATGACGACATGGAGGATGACGAGAGTGTTATTGTATAGGGTGCGGTGAACAGTTCAGTATTAGCTGTCAACTTTGGCTGCACGAAGATTGTTCAAAATATGAATCCATGTATGAAAAAGCAAAAAAAAGTAAGCTCACCATTTCTTATAAAGCATATTTGTCATTTCACGTTCATGCATGGATGAAATGGTGAATTTGATAAAAATAAATATTGTTTTTTTTTTCAAAATGTTGTAATGCCTTAAAGAGCATACGATACTGTTAAATTGGTACCGATATATTTTGTAACAAAAGACTGTTCTTATTTTGTTTAAATGAACAATTTCTTGTCTTCCACACGTCTCAATTTTTTTGTTCACCATATACCCTGATTTACCCAAAGGATCTTTAAAAATTCCTTGTACTAGGCACAGAGTTATAAGATTATCATTCGCCATTAGTTCTGTAATATTGGAATTTTTGAAATTGGTTCAAGCGTTTGTGAAACATCAATTTTTTTTATTTAGAAAATATAAACATACTGAGTATTACTTCATCAATTTAATTACAAACAGAAAATTAATAAACACTCATAAAAAAATGAACCTGTATGACACGTTTCTTCGAAAATAAATAACTTGTTAGATAATGGACCGATTCGTCACTTTATGAACGTTTTGTATATCGAACTTAATGCACAAGTTGGATCAATAGGAAAACTTACTCTTTGACTGGAATGTAGGTATTTCCAAGTATTTTGTAAAATTGTTTACTCTGTGGATCACATACCGTAGTTGTAGTGATTTCAATAGCGTCGATCATAAGCCTTTGACATTAAAGACATGGTGAACATTACTTGCATTACCATCAATAATTTATCGCTATGAAATACATTAGTAAGTGTTATTTAACGGTTATAACAAAAGACAGCACATTCTGCTGACCATTTGCATGGTTACGTTTAGAGAAGCTAAATATTGCTGTAATTATATATTTCTAGTAACGACTATTATCCATCTCCTGGTTGAAGTTTGTTGTAAATCAACGTGTTTTATTAACTGTAAAGTGACGAAACTCTTGCCAATTTTTTTTAATTAATTATTTGATAATTAATCAAAATTGCTCAATGTCAAGTAATACGTTCTATCCTCTCCAATGTCGATACGAAAACATTAAGAGTTTTCTACTCCAGTCCCACTACTTAAACAACAGTCAATCGCTGAAATATCAGAAACCGTCCCTGCCTTCCGGAGTTCTCAATTTAACCACAAGGGGCGCTACCGAGGAGACCGAGCTAGTCGAGTTGTAGTAACACGACCTGCCTAGCATTCGGGAGGTAATGGGTTCAATTCCCGTTGTCGTCCATTCCGTATGAGATATTTTCAGAGGGTTTTCCTCATACACATGTAGCGGTACGTTCCTCTCCTGACCGCATCCATCCTTAATCCCACCATACACATATACTTATGTACGTAAGTATACTGGGAATCCACCATTGTAGCTGAAGGACCTTAGAAAGCTTAAGCATCCCGCCCTTCCTTGGGGAGGAAATGAAATATGTGACCTTTTACTTTTTCCTATCGAGGAGGACCTTTTATTCAAGCCCTTCTAGAATTATCTTGTACACCCTGGACTGTTGTCGCTAAAATTTGCCTTCAGTTGCACGTAAGTCCTCTACAACACCGACACAAACACCTGTGGAGAACGCTCTACAACACCGACACAAACATCTGTGGAGAACGTAACGGCAGGAGATTAATTCCTGATGTTGTCTACTTACACACTCGAACAGAAAAGCTACCTGCCTAAATGCTGCCGACGCACGGTCTCCACTAGAAACCACACCGAGCAGATTACCCAGGTCTGCTAGTAGATTCAATTTACAAATTTACATACAAGAAGAACACCTACACGCCGCGACAGGCAACTTACTAAGTTCAGAGCGTCATCGGAAGGAAAACAATTAACCAGAAAATATTAATATGAAAAAATGCATGTTTGATAAAAAAAGGACAAAAAATAAAGAATATGCAAAAAATGCATTTTGCTTATTTTCAATTGTTTTATGGATCACAATCTGTACATAAGAAAAATATACAAGTTCTAAAACGTTATGTGGATCCCTTCTACGTAGTCAAATTGTAAAAAAATCTAGATAAAAGTCGGTTTATTAATTTTTTCATATAGTTGGTTTCTGAAAAATTTAACACGTAACAATCAGTGCTTTCTTCATAAATCATATACAGATTTTTTAAATACTTTCTCTTTAAAATCGTATTTAAATATGAGTTAAATATGAGTGAATTGTAATAATTCAAATCTAGAGTAAAATAACTTGTTGTGAGTGTTCTATACTGTAATGTTTATAAAATAATTCAAAATAATTAAATTTTTTTGATTGATCTGGCTCAATAAGGAATTTCATAGCGATCATTCAGCTAAAGCATTCAAAGTTTTAATTAATTAACAGATAATCGAAAGTAAATTTATTAATGGTTATATATTAACCTTCGAGAATCACCGCAAAAAAACTTATTCTTTTAAATTAAAATCCCCAAACCTTATATTGTAAATATTTCAAACCAGATAAAGTTTGAGTATCCTTATTATTCGTATGGAATTTAACTAAACAAACAAAAATGACTCTGAAGATAATCACACTTCTATCCTTTAAAGATCTAAAACTATTCGTTACATTTACATTAGGTAATTCTTTATCCGGTATAACGTGATGTCTATAGGGAGGTGGTTTGCTTCAAGTAATCCTTTAATATTCACTCGCACTTGCCACAAAATAAAACAGAAAACCGCCGTAATATGTAAGTAATTTGGACTTGGTACCACTCGCGAACGGATCCGTCTGTTGTACACTCGCGCCTAACACCAATATAATATATGGACAATTCGATTTATTGCTTGCCCCTGAGAATAAATGTTTGTAACAAGGAATATTTACTTCCACTTGAATATAAAAATTCTTAGACCTTTTTCTATAAACGTTTTCGTGCTATTGACGACAGCACAATTAATACAATGTCCACTACTATCTAGCTTAATCAACACACTATTATTTTCTTACTTAAAGGGTTACTTTAGGTTTCTTTGTTAAATCGCACGCTTCAATACTGAACACTTTTAACTTAATATTTGCTGTTGTACTTTTAAATCTGCCTTAACACATTTAAACTTCTTGAAAGAAAAGTTCTAGCATTTCCTTTCAATTCACAGTAAACTCTTTTATTCGTAAACAATTGAATACTTCATCCCCCGATATCAACCTTCATGTACTGCAGAATTGACCGTTTTAAGGTCTCTTAAAAACCTTGTGCGCGATCCCCCTTTATTTTGCCGTGCAACTCCCTGATGCCTTAATAGACTCTAGCTTTAATGGCTTCGGTCATCTTCTTGACGAAAGTCACAAAATTTTCGCTCCAAAACCACAATCGACCTATCACAAACGAGAATCCATTGTGTCTCCTTGCCGAGTGTAAACCCTAAAAAGGAAACAGGATGCAAACGATACAAGAGCAACGTAGCCATCTTGAATTTCTTTACAAATGTACTCTCAGCATTTCGGAAAAACCTTTATTCATACTCAAATTCACTCCATCTACTATCCATAACTTGACTCAACTTTTGTCAAAATTTGTCATGTGAGCGATTTCATTTTCCGCACAATTTACAAATTCCAGCACCATTTACCCTTGAACACGCATTTAATTTTTATTATTGCACAATGTTACTACGTTTATACAAGCGAAAATGTACATACATATTCTTTCCTACACATTAATACAGATTCCACGACAAAACGTCGTTGTCAAAACGTCGCAGCTAAAACGTCGGCGTTAAAAAGTCGCTGCGACATAACTTCACGGTCATAAACGACGCCACACAAAAACGTCACTTTCTAAAATGTCGCCATTAAAAATGTCGCTTAACTAAAAAGCCACCTCACAAAAAGTCGTCCTAAGGACCGAAACATATTAAAAAAGTAAGATATTCAAAATTTCAACGAAAGCTCATTGTATTTGTAAAAGTCTGAACTAGTTTAGATTAGATAAACCAAACTACTGTAACAACAATTTTATTGAATTTTTTGGTTTAATAAAAGTTTCATTATCTTTAATCCCTTGTAACAGTAATCCAATCATTTTTAAATGTTACTTTAGGTAATTTTTTTCACCGTCTTGGTCAGTATGGTGAAATTTTTGCTCTGCGACCTTTAAGTGCGGCGAGTCTTTTGGTGACTACATTTTAGGAAGTGACGTTTTTGTGCGACGTCGTTTATGACCGCGACGTTTGGCCGCCGCAACTTTTTGGCGGCGACTTTATGGCGGCGACATTTTACCAGCGACGCTTTGTCGTGATATCATTAATAAAATATGGACATATCGAACTTCACTCACTTACATGTTTACACCCATTTTTCATCGGAATTCCTTATTACACAGTAGCTAAAGGCCAGTGGCAATTCGGTAGCTTTTTGCCCTTACCGTACCGTCTCAATAGAGATTTGACCAAAACATTATTTTTCAATAAAATTTAATACTTTCAGCTAGAAAATCTTTCTACAACATCTAACTACACTTTTATATGACACATAATGCTTTATTAAAATTCCTTTACACCACTTTTTATGCTGCATACTCATCTTATGCACTCACATTATTTACATTCAAGATACGTTCCATACGTTACACAACACTGCATATACACGGTGCGTCAGAATAATCTTACAAACTAAACAATACAATCTGAGCAATTTATTATAAGATGTTATCAACAAAAATATTGTAAATCTTAAATGAATCCTAACAAAATTATGTAGTAAGGATCAAATCTTTGACTTAATTAATAATATGTAAGCCAATATCAGGTACCTCCTCTTGAAGACACACACTTTACAGAAAGTGGTAATATATTCCCAAAATAAAATGCAAACGTTCACCGTTATTACAGACTTCTAAAATGACTGTAAGCGTTATCGAAACGTTTAGATTCGTATTTAAAAAGACCAAAAAAGCTAAGTATTTTAGATACGTTCAAATTTTAGTTTATTATTCACTATTATTTACGTTAAAGACAATTTTAACTGTTTTACTGAATTTCCAGTTATATCCAAATAGCTATGAAATAAGTACTTCCACCATTTGTTCAGCAAAATTTATAATTATTAACATATTGTGTCTATTTATAATCCTTTTAAAGGTAATTAAATTCAGCACACACAAATGTTAAACATCACTCGTTTAAATTTAATGCTTTAGCCGAATATTATTCATTAATTGGTCAGACTGTTAATATTATAATATACAATCGCTAATAGAGATAAGTTTATTTTTTTTGATTGATGGCGAAAAAATTTCAATTTTGAGTTTGAAAGTATTTAAGTTTTTATGTTGACACATACAAAATGGCCACACGTAAAAGTCATAAAAAGTTCTACGTTGATGTTAAATTAGGACTATCTCGTTCTCATCCCCTCGAATTTTTTTGTCTGTTGCCTTCTTCGGCGTATTGATACAGTCAATCTCCAATAAAGATTCGAATACGACAGAATTAATTTAATACCCAATAAATATAAAATCATACTCAATTTAGTATAACAAAAAAAAAATGCAACGAAAGAATTGTTTCACTTCACCCTGCCGGATTAAAACGTAAAATACTAATTTCGAGCAATATGAATATTTTGACCTAAATTAAATAGTAACATAACAATACACAACTTTCGAAGGTAGCCGTATCAAATGATAACACATTAGAAACGTATTATCATTTTTTTATACACTATCAACGATATACTGGGTGTCCGGAGACTACGTGTATAATGCTAGAGATTCCTCAGCTTAAAATAACCCAACATACCTTACTCCAATATTGAACACTAACAGAGTTGTAGGGTGCTACGTAAACTATTTAAAAGAGTATTTCTTTAATGGCCAAAGTGTTGATCGCATTACCTTAAAAATTTACATAGGGTCGTTTTAGAAGGAAGTTTCATGTAACTAAAACGTCAAACTTTTGACCATACCTCGTGTACAAATTTTAGTAAAACACATTAAATAATAGACCTCAGGAAAGGTGTACCTCTTGAGAGTTGCTAATTGAACTCTTTAAGAGATGTTCTCTAATTTATTGACTAATGTTAGGGTGATTTGGATAAAATTGAGTGTAAAATTGTACTACATACTTTTTTAACTTCCCTTCCCTATTAAATAAATAATAATTTATAGTAAATGATCAAAATCGGAGCCATTTTCTTTAGCAGGGAAGGTAAGCTGTACTATAATTTTATACTCAAGTAACTCTATAAAAATTATTTGAACAATAACTGATAAATAAGCAAATATCCCTTAAACTGTTAAACTCTAATAACTTTCAACATAAAACTTCTAATAAGTGCTCTATACGCGGTACGTGTAAAATAATACCCCAAATTTTTCCCTTCCAAAACCCCTCTAATTTAGTTTATTATTATATTAAGCTTTAAACTCTTCTTTTGCATTTTTAGCTTTACATCTCTTGTAGAAAGATTCTGGGAATGGCTTTATAGGTTACATTAATTAGGCCGAAGGATGGTTTATTAATTAAGACATGTGTTATGTAACATATTGCTATAAAAACACACAAGACTATTGCGTCAGGGCAGACGCAATAGTCATATACACGTTGAACCATATTATATTTGCTAGACCATTGTACAATAAACTTGCTGCTCAGTGAACTTAATCAATGACCCTAGTCCCTTTTTCTTAATAAACTTTATAGGCAGCTAATGCCTTGAGAGAATATTGTTGATACAACTGCTTATTTAAAGAATAAGTTTAAGAGATGGATATCTCGCTCTTAATAAGAAAGTCATCTGTACACCTACCAATAAAGATAGTTAATCCGCATTTTGAATAAATTGTACTTTTGGTAATACCGTCATCTTTAGCATAATTAAACGTTTAAAACGTTATTGTAAAATAAATTATTAAACGATAACAGTGTAAATACGTTTATAACAAAAGTATAAAGGATTTAAAAGAAAACATTTAAATATAACGCTACGAAAAGTAAATGAAACGAGGGAAACACTTGGAAAAATATTTTTCAGGGATTTATGTAGCTTTATAGTGACGACTGAAGAATTGTTTAATAATGGAATGAAAATAGTACAGACTAAAAGATCCTTTGTTAGCTGTGGAAATTTTAAAGAGCATTTGTTTAAAATGTGGACGAGGATAAGTTGACGTAAAGAACACTTTGTTAACAAGCAGGAATGTTTCTGTACGATAACATTTATTGCAACTTCTAGAACAGGAGGTGAAAGAAACTTCCTTTTTTATTTTTTTTTATGCGGCTATTTTAACATGTATTATTTCAGTGGTTTGATAAAAACGCAAAATACAAAGATTTAGCAGCTGTAAACATTGATTTATCATTAATAAAAGATATTCTATTAATAATGACACCTAATTTTGCTTTATAAGTAATCTATTTAGTGTGCACTACTAATTTCAAATTCAATAATAAAGATTACATTTAATTATTTAAAATCTGAGGTGGAAGTAAACATATTTCATGTTATTAATTTAACTACTAACATACTATGCTTTTTCACGTACTACTTACACTCACCCTATACCACCAAAAAGAATGCCATTTAATTAATTAAAATTGATAAACTTTAAATAACATGCAATTTCTGATTAAGGTCCTTGTCTCCAATTGTTGTAACGTTTAATTTGTGACACTTTTTTGATAACTCGCATAACAGGTCTTTTTACAATTGGCAATGGATACGTAATTATAATACTTACTCAGTAACTCGATCAATAATATATTCATATTAGAAAGGCTGCATATTCAAAAAATAAGCACCTAGTTATTTATAGCTTCAAGCCATGTGTATACTAAGTTACACCAATTTCCGCATTAAATTTGTGGAAATATACGGAAACAAAGCAAAAGGTGAGTTAAGCTAATGGGTGAGTTAGCGTCTATGTATATTTCAGTTTTAGTTTCCTACGCGCATTGTGATTCTGCGGAGCGATTGTGCCTGATAGGCCTTAACTCGTCACAATCCAGTAAATATAACTCAGTAGCTAGTGATGCAATTAGAGTACTTGGATTAAGTGGTGAAACTGTTCCTATTTGCACTAGGGTATTATAAATCTTAGTAAGCGCCAGGTACTTTTTGAACTAAAATCCTGAAGGTTAACGAGAAAGAAATTTGGATCTTAAGTAAATCCAAAAACACTATCCATGTGAACAACAAAATTACGCGTAAACTATAATAATTGAGCAGTACCGTAGTTTTGTCAAATAAGGCTTCTTATGGCCAGGGAAATCTGAAATAAGCTCACCCAACTCGTTGAGTGCTGTCGAATTCTGTCATAACATCGGGTTTAAAATCAGGATAGATCACAGATTTGGCACATAATCGTTGACTATTTCACTAAAGCCAATCCCATAAATTTCGCGCTCATATTGTAACTCTTCCTTTTAAAGTAGATAATGCTTGTTAATTCATAAAGATACCAAATTGCAGGTGTCTTGCTCGTGGCTAAAGCTGAGTCATAGTGGGGATGAGAACTTGCATACAGTAATACAGAACAATCAACTAGCACAGGTATTTATTTCTCTAAATAAAGTACAAAATCAAATAAAATAAGACCAAGTTGAGAAACACTGACCCGTGGTGGGTAGGCAATTTGACTGGTACCGGTGTAAGGTTGCGTTCTTCCAAAGACCACCCTCTGAACTTGGCTTAACGATCGGCAAGTAAATAATTACATTCTTAATAAGTTTCCACTGTTTTACAACAGTTGGCGCCACCAGTTATTTATGGTTAAAATTCTGAAGTGTAAAATGTCAGTATCGTAAGGTTGGTCATCTGTCAACAAAATAACTTTAAAATATTAGTTTTTTTTTATCAGTATAACATATCATTTTGTGTGCGAAAATTTCGAGTTTTGAGCTGAATAAGCGTCATTGGCGGGAACGTTTGGTTTATTCTTCAATTGGAAGAAATCTGCAACGGAGGCGCATAGGTTGTTTGTAGAAGCATACGGTGAGGCTACCTTGCGTGAGAGAAGTGTAGTCGTGAGTGGTACCAAAAGTTTAAGTACAGTGAATTTTACTTCGAGGACTGAGAACGTAGCGGAAGGCCGAAAGTGTACGAAGACACGGAATTATTTGAAGCAGTATTAGGGAATCATTCAAAGAAAGGAGATTTTTTTCCATATGAACTACGCCGAGAAACTTTTTAACACCGATTTTTGACATATGAAACGCTGATTGCCAGGCATAAACGAAACAGTTTTCTGCACCCTATAGTTAATGGTGATGAAAAATGGATTAACTATGATAATCTAAAAAGGATAAAATCTTGGGACCATTTGGCCATGCTCCAACATCTATTGCCAAATATTCATGGAAAAAACTTTTGTTGTGTATTTTGTGGTCTCAGGTTTGTGTGGTGCATTATGAGTTGCTCAAACCGAATTAACTCATTACTGGGGTTATCTGCCGAACACAACTGATGAGATTGAGTGAAGCTCTGAAGGAAAAGCGCCGACTACTACCCCAGGAACAACAAAATTATACTCCTGCATGATAATGCTTGTCCATTTGTTGCGCCGCCGATCGAAACCCATTTGGAAACATTAAATTGTAAAGTTTTACCCCACCCATCGTATTCACCGTACATTGTTACTTTTGACTCCCATTTGTTTCGATTGAAATACGTTCTTTTTTAATTTCTCTAAAGGGAAAACTTTAACTATCGAATTTAAATGGCAATCGTTGATTTGAAAGATTAGAATAACATTAAAAGCTTTTACCTCTGATAAAAAGGATTGGGAACGTGAATTTCTCGTGTTCTGTTTAATGCAAGCTAGTCGATTAAGTAACTAGTTTAATCTAAAGCGGGTGTTAGTAAATCAGGGATAACCTTTATCATTAATAGTTCCTTTCAGAGAATCTCATTTTTTTTAAATAGTAATTTAGAAATAGATAAAATTGAAATTACAATTATATTTCGGGAAAACAGTTTTATGTCAAAGGGAACATAAATGATTTTCTTAGTGTAACCGGAAATTAGAATTGTTTTTTAGAAATAAGCAGGAAATAAAATGGGTTTTACATATGTATGTATATTGTATAGGATGAGTATCAAAATGTGTGTTTTTCGGTTTATTCCATAAATGCTTTTATTTCTTCGTATAATCAGGAAATGTTTGAAGAACAAGTTTGGGCTTCTCGCCGAAGTTTTCAGAGGCTTTAGTCGCAAGGTTCTACATTAACTCGTAAGAAGATAAGGTTTGAATGGTGCTGTTTTACTCTTACGGCTAGGGAAGGTTAAGTATCTGCTTTGCGTTAATTGACTAATTCCTGCAGGAAAGGAACAAAACATAGGGTTCCAATTTTTTGCTAGGTAGGTTTTTGATAGAATGGGTCTACACGGTTTTGGCATCTGAAAACGAACAAAGTTGTACTGGTAGTATAATTAAATTACGGTTTCTGGTGATTTTAAGATATATTACATTAGTTGTTTTTTCGGGTAGGTTCATAAAGGATTCTCAGGTGAATCGGGATGAATTTCGCGTTAAAGAAGGTTCTGTGGTTGTTTTTATAGAACCTGGGACGTGCTTCGTAAATTAGATTGGTACTAGTAGAAGATGGAGGAATTGTTGCGCAATTGACAGAATGTCCGGTATGTAACAATACAAAACATAAGGTCAATAAACAAAACCGACAATGAATAATAATCCAAGGAAGATAATGGTAACGAAAGTAGTATACTTATTCCAGATTGCAAGCAATTTCCGCCGATTAGAAAATAATATTCTTGAAATAAAAAACGTAAACCAACATAATATTTACGCTCGTTTTACAATATGAGTTTAATAAATTACAGACTTGAAACGATTGGCAAGTTTGTGGTATGTGGTATTTGAAACAAAAAATACATAGCGAAACCCAATGACAGAAAATTCCAGTCGTTGCAAAAACAATTGACAAATATCTGCAACTTTTATTGTATTTTGGATACATTTTAAATAATCCTTAGAAACTTGTCGCACATGTGGAAACTTTCTGAACATAATTTTACTATGTAATTGCATCAGAAAATTGAAAACACAGTTCGAGTATTTTAAACCTTTTTAATTTTTAAAGCTTATTTGGCTTTGGGCTCAGAAACTTTGTAAAGGAAAATTATTTAGGTATTTACCTAAACAATTCGAACTAATATACAAATTCTACTTGATGAATTTTTTTTTGCGGCCAAATTACGCATCGTATTAAAAAATGTCTAAATTACAATTAATTTACAGCTTTAAAGTATATATGCCGGTATTTTTGGTTCTTAGAAATATGCAGCTGTGTGAGAAATATTTGATAAAGACCAAAAGTTGACCCTAGTAAACCTCCCTTATCCGCAACTGGATTTTACCTAAATTTAATCAGCTCGAGGCCAAATGGACGGATGGAAGCGCGAACACACTCATAACATGAATACGTTTTATTTAAGTTTATATCTTTTTCCAAGGTCCTTTAACGTGTCACTTAACTAAACATATGGTTTGGTTTTGAGTAAGTTGTGTAGCGAGAAAAAGATTTTCATAACATGTGAAATAGAAACATTTGCTAAACGTGCGTATACTACCTTATAGTCTAGTTTGTTGAAGTTTGATGCTGCGAAAACACAAAGCTTTGTTTTGATTATAATACTTGAACAATAGAAATTAATAATAAGCTTAACGAAAAGCACAAAAACAAATATCAACTGAGGCAACATTTATAATTAGTTATAACTATAAGTTACATGGGAACACTACATAAACCAGAAGGAAGAACATTAAACATGCAAAGATAACAATAGCATAGCAAAATATTTATATAAAATAGGAAATTTACACACAAAGTGGTAATTAAATTAACGAAGACACAATAACTCGCACTTATACTTAATTGTCCATTTGTTCAGTGTTAAAGGTGCGTTAGCCATTCGTAACGAAATCAAGAACATAGTTTTGGGAAGATTCAAGGAAGCTTCAGATATTCGCGCGCTACGTTGGGGTTCTATTACTTAACTTCTAAGTGTATGTTCACGTGACTGTTGATGTAGCTAATTGTCGTTCATCCAGGCCTTAAACTGGACACTACTTTAGTTGAATAACTTGGACCAGATCATCTGCCTCGACGACTTGCAGAAGTATAATAGATGACGGGGTAGAGCATGACCATGGTTTAGCAGCGCTCTTGTACTATATAGCTGTTAACAGTAAATTTAATACGTTTATGGTTACTCATATCGGAAACTCCTTTGCTAATACCAAGTAACTTTAGAGTAAGGAGCCTTGTCAAATAAGTATCGACATTGAGAAGACCTATGGCTCATGCGTCACACTGTCCTTAGTCATGGAAAATTTTAAGATGCGGCAAAACCAATCCAAAGGGAAAGCGGCGTGTCAAGAGTCGATGTTTTACTACTAGGTATCGCTCACAGAGGTTTTAAACAAACAGTTTACAGTGTTTACAGCTTTTTGGAATATATTTCACTCCAATTTACGTAACAATATTTAAGAATACGAATATAACAGAATACTTCCAAGTACCACACAACTAAAAAACATCGAATGCGTTTCAATAGCTAAGCTCTCATCATCATCGGTCGACTAGGACAGAATAAAGTAATTTATAATATATGTATACCATCTGCGACTAACACTTCGCTACTTTACTGGTGAAAGTGAGTACTAATAGTACTGTGAACTCAAAGTAATAAATTAATAAACGTTAGTCAAATTTAGAAACATGCTATTAATACGAAATTAACACTCGTGTGAGGTATGATTCCTAAGGCGGTGTTCACGATGTCAAATCTGATTTGTTTGAAATCTCTGTGTATGAAAATTTTTAAACAATATTTACGAATTTTGTGTTGCTCTTGTTACACATACCTTGAAATAAACTACGGTGAACAGTTACTTGTTGAAATAAAGGAATTTCCGAACATATATATTTATTAAATAAATAAATTGAAGGGTCGACTAACTTTGAAAACTTTCCACCAAATGTGAGTTTTCTTATTATCCAATTTGTATGTCTCCTGTCTAAATTAAATCTAGGCCTTGCTGTCTTAGGTTTTGTCCATAGAAAAAAAAAACCTTTAGAAATGAAAGGCGTATGCTCATGGTTAAAAAACTAGTTAATAGTTTGTGGATCAGACACTTGGCGCTAATGTTTTTGATTCTATAGTTTTCGATACCGTTAGATATTTATAAGATCTTCCTGAAAAGAGGCGGTAAAACTTTTAACCTCATCACGTATATTTCTATGCGTCATCATAACCCAAATTTAATTAGTTTGCGTGCTGTTGCCGTTTATGCGTTTTTGGTGTTTTAACAAACTGAAATTTATTTTATTGTTGTATACAGTATAGTATAGTGTATAAAAAGACTTATTACCTTGTGTTAGTTGTACTGTTAGTGAAGTTTCGTTAGTGTTGTTTTAGATTTATATGTAGGACAATAAATTATGACTTAGCTTTTGTGTTTAGGAAAATGCCAACTGTGAAACATTTTAAATAATGTATGGTGGTGTAAATGGTAATAGTATAGTATAAATTTTAAATATAATAAAGAAATAAGTGTAAAAGTTCTCCAAAACAAATCGTTAAACTAACTCGAGATACAAACCATTCACCACAAGTAATGCCTTTGGTTCAGTCGGTAGGTTAACGTATGGTACTTCAATCTTTTGACTTGCTTAATTACCACAATTCTACTAGATTACTTCCACTGAACATCAATATAAAAAAAAATTGCAATGGAACACTAATAAAAATGAGCTTGGACGCCAAGTTATTTTTAATAATGCTCGGAATAACTAAACCGAGTTAATGTAAGAAATAAAAAAATATACAGACTATGTTTATTAACAGTTAAAATGATAGGGTTAAATAAAATATCTCTTAAAATAGCCTTAAATTACTAAAAAATCATTAAACATTAAATACCTGTTACAAAATAAAATACATCTTCTTGAGAACCCCTGGTATTATAAAAAATAATGCATAAATGCAAACCAAGGTGACGTAATCCTTGTGTCAATGTTGCACAATATATTGCAATAACAATGCTTTTATGTTGTCAACCACACCCAAACTGGAATTTTTCTTCTAATAAATTTATCTTCTTGAAATTGAATAATCCGTTTAATGATTTGAAATTTTCAAATAAAAATTGCAATCATAAAATGAAAGCGTATGCAACAGTAAAATTAAATACTTACTTAAAATTTAATTAAAGAGTAAATCAAAGTAAAAATAAAAGAAAAGAGAGTGCCTGAAAAGAGCAAAAATATTTGAATTTTTAGTATTACGAGTTAAATTATCTTACCATCAAATCAATGGCAGTTTCACAAAATTTAGGTGGAAACCCCAAAAATATGGCTTCCTACTCAACATAAGGTTCAGTAAGTACTAAAATGGACGCCTAGAATATCAGATAATGATGACGCGTTGCGCAGAAAATAATTTATAGAAACCTTTAAGAAGATGTGCACTTAAGTTACACCAAAATGCAAATTAAGTTGCCTACCTCATACCTATATTTCAATAATTAAAAACTTTTTTCTTATATTTACAACTAAACGAAGAACCTAAATTACGGTATATTTTAATACAACTCAAAATAGGTTGTTACAACATAAACATTGTAGCGTAAGAGGTTGTACGGATAATATCCACCCTAGGCATCGTTATCCAATTGCTAATGAACAGTTATTTGATGTTTGGATGGAACATGCAGATCACCCTTGATTTAAAAGCATTTCATGTCAAGAGATATAACAAACCTATTATAATTGTGGCAAACTCTAGTAAAGTAGATGTCGTAGGTTCAAATCCTACTCGAGGTAAAATTTTTATTTATGTATTTAACAAAATTGATAATTTTAATTACGTTTATTATGGCTCATGTTAAATTTGTAATCGTAGCAACCTTTTCTACCTGAAGGTGTAAGGTGATTTTGCGATGGAGAAGCAATATCTATTATTGTACTATACGAGAATTGTATTAAATGTGATATACATTTTAAATGATTACAAACATGTAACTTCCAAATAGTGACGATATTTGCGAAACAACCTCATAGAAGTTAAAAACTCTTGCAGTTAAGTATCAAGTTTAATAAACTCGCCACTACTTAAGGCTGCTATTCCTATGTTACACAAAATGTATTATAAATGCATAAATCACTCCATACATATAATTTCTAATCTGATTAATACATTTTGTGTAACATAGGTACAGTTTCGTAAATCATATTCTAAAATTATAAATAATGTAAGGAAATATTCCTGAAGTCTCACCACTGCAATATGGTATCATCACACAGGATACTTGTATCACCACATTTGTCGTAATTTTGGATTTCCTTTTATTTAATTACAGCTGTTTCGATTTAGGTATTGCTTTCATTATATCATTTTCAAAAGCTGTAAAGTTGATTTCTCTATAATTGTCAATTTTATAGTTTGTAAATGCGGTAATTACGTCAATACATCAAAATACCTGTGGAAAAGATTGAATTTAAATTTATCGCCAAATTACACAATAAAACACTAGCCCCAAGTGTCTGATCAACGAAGTATTAAACAATTTTACACCTTGAGCATAGGAGTTTCATTTCTAAGGGGGTTGTCCTATGGTCTTGTCCAAAACTACATTTGTGGTTGAGTGTCAACTTCCTTACTACATTTAAAATAGGTTTATTTCGATCAATTGAAGGTATGATGTTTGACAGCCATCCATGACATCAGATTCTAGGTCAATATTATTCCTCTAGTATTTTTTTATCCAACCATTGTATCCATAACTATTTAAACATTTTCAATCACTATTGATCCTATATTACATTCCACATACTTTCACAGTTTCGGTCAAAGACATGTTATTATTAAAGTTTTAATAGTTTTAAGTAATCTGGTAAAACAACTTTGTTCTCACATAAACAATTGAACTATATGTTAACTATTTTTTGTAAATTCCAATATCAGGTTTCTGTAACTTAAAAGTCACCACTTTAAAACTTTTCTGCAAGTTCCCATTTGAGCAATTTCGCGTTTGTCGTCCAAAATGTAAAGGTTGCTTAAGGTTCGCGTATTAGTTTAACTCATGTCTCCACAAGACTCTTTCCACCATCATTGAATGTTTTTATAGTCCTAACCATATTATGAGTATAATGATGCTTCCAACCCAGTAAATCTAAAACTATCCAATCAAAACTATTGTATGGAACACGTTTTGCACAGAATGACAAGTTCACCCTCCAACAACAACAGGATTGTTCCTGTACATTTGCAATTTTGCAATGCTAATTTGTACTAAATCAATTCACTTTTATAAGGAATAAAAGCACATTTCATTTCGTTACCAAGTATCAAACCTTTCAATTCGCTATGTCAATAATTTTCGTACTAATTCCAAACCCGATATAGTTTATCTAATGTCTCAAAACTATAAAAGAATAAACAATTAGGTTTCAAATCTAACCAAAAACGCTATAAAATATGACAATAATTTTCTCTACGTATCACTGAACTCCTAACTAAGTGTTATTTAACGTTTTTACGAAACGGCAATAAACATTTCCGCAAAGTGTTTGATATTTGAATATCAATGATCTTCAGTAATTTTAATATATTTTCTATTTATGTGTAAATTTAACGTACGAAAACTCATATAACAAATTATGTGTGTTCTCCGTTGAATGTAGACATTCATCATAGGTAGCGTTTAAAGTATTTCCTACTTAACTGAGTTGCTAGCTCAGTAATAACGATAGACGTACAAACACCAAAGGCGTACGTAATATTATTGCCTTTTCATTATTTGTGATTCAAAGTTAACTGGTTCAGCGGTTAAACAAAGAAATATTCTCATGAGTACCATGTATAAAGGTACCTTTAATTCTACCTCGACATTTTCCACAAAATATAATAATTCAATTCGTTCTGCACAAAATTTGAAAGTAGTAAATAGAGAACATACTTACATAGAAAACAAACACAATAACAACAGCTAAAAACCACTTTCTCTATGACTATTAAATAATCTAGGCATTCTTTGAAAGCATCTATATATTAATTATATTAATTCTACACGCCCGTTGTATTCTCAACTGGAATCCATGAACTGAACACCAATCATATTGTTGCATTTATGGAATACAATGGGCGCATATTATTCAAATCAATCACATGCCCTTAGCAATGCATCGTCTCCTAGCAATCGATAAATAAGTTCAACTTGTACGACGCCATTATTAAATTTCCGCAGTTTGTCTTTCATTCTTTTCAAAATGAATTCGGATAGCGAAAGCAGCATTAGTGAAACATGTACACCGACTGATATACTGCAAGCGGCAAAATCAACAGTAAATAATTTGTTACCCGAAAAATCAAGGAAACAATATAAAGAAACGTATGACAGATTTATGGAATGGAGAAGTATTAATGAGGTAAATTCTTTTTCCGAGAACGTTCTACTAGCATACTTTACACAACTTGTTGAAAAATACAAATCTTCGTCCATGTTTTTTTTATGATTGTGGACCTGAACAGGCTAAATTAGGCCTATCGTGCTAAAGCACTCAGGAACACTTAGGAGGATGGATAGAGAGATAATGAATTGCCAATAGATGACTATGAACAGCTACCTCAACTTTTCTCATATCATAAGTGAGAGGAAAACAGGTACTAGGGAAATCATTCCAGAGTTTAGAAGCAGTGTAGAAAAATGTAGATTGCGCCCGTTTGTTACGACAAGTGGAGATTTGTACTGCATACTGATGATGTGAATGAGCGAACCGAGTGTTTCTCGCAAAGATAGCCCGAGATGGTATCAAAGAATATAATTCAGCAGCACAATAGCCGTTGTAATAACGATAATACAAAGAAAAAACTGAAACCATTCTTCTATGCTCAAGGGACTGTATGTGAGAAGTTAAGGACGGGTCATTTATAAGCATAATCGCTCTCTTTTGAATACGATCAACGATATCGAGAGCGTATTGGCGAGCACTAACCCAGAGGTGAGAATTATATTCCACATGAGGCCGAACTTGGCCCTTATACAGCAGAAGGAGTTGTCGAGAAGTAAAGTACTGCTTAGATCTGTACAAAATGCCTATTTTACGAGCAGCTGTTTTGGTAGCTGACAGAAGATGGTCAACCCATGAGAGATTTGAAGATACAGTCATACCCAACATAGTAATAGAGTCTGAAAACTTAAGAACTGAGCCATTCATACTTACAACAGGAAATGATCGATCTTTTTTGGCAGATATAAGGCAACACTGAGTTTTGTTAGCATTAAATTTAACTAGATTATTGATTCCCCATTCGAGAATACGTTGAATGTCTTTGTTGGTTGCCATTTCAGCTTTAATTCCTTGATTTTACATAGAAGGTGGATTATCACTATGAGTAGACTGAGATGAACTACAGTGAAGAGTACTATCGTCAGCAAAGCAATGTATGGGGTTAGTTGTTGAAGAAATAAGGTCATTTATGTACAGTAGAAAAAGTGTAGGCGCTATAACGGATCCCTGTGGTACGCTCGCGTTAATGCTAACTTCTTTTGAAAAAAAACCATCAACTACGACACGTATTCGTCTGTTATCAAGAAAACCAGAAACCCAGTTGATGAGCGTATCTTTTAACCCAAACGAGGTGAGTTTGGCAAGTAAACACTTATGCCAAACTTGGTCAAATGTGGAAAATGTACTCAATGTTACGAAGTGCATTATCCGTAAATAACGAAATAAATATAGAACATTATTCCAAACTGCGCGCTTTCCTAAAACGTGAGTCGGAAGGCTATCGCGCGAACAAATCCAAACCATTTACTCCTAACGATATAAATTAGTGAAGCACCGGATAATATATATCTTGCAACAAAGGTAATAACTTCAAATTTGCCATGCGTTATTTTTATATAAAATATTTTTAAGGTTGCATTGATAATGGGCATAATGGGCGCATGTCGCAGTATGGAACTCCGTTCTATGAATATTGATGATATCCAAGATCTTGCATCAGCCTATTTAAGTAAGATACCAAATACGAAAACAAAAACTGTACGAAAATTTACCATTACAGGCAAATTTTACGACATATATAAGAAATATATCAATTTTCGTCCAGCTAATGCAAACAGATATTTTCTTTTAAACTACCAACATGGAAAATGCACTGTGCAAAACATATTGGCATGAATAAATTCGGATTCATGGGAAAACAAATAGCCACTTATTTAAATTTGCCGAGTGCTGAATTATACACTGGAAATACTTTTCGTGGGACTTCAGCTACTATATTAGTAAATGCAGGGTGAGATATTACAGCCCTCAAAAGGCATGGTGGCTGGAAGAGCACATCAGTAGCTGAAGGATATATAGAGGATTCCATGACCAATAGAATGAACACTGCAAATAAAATACTCTAATCAATAGACACGGAGCCAACTACTTCTTCGAATATACTATCGAATAGTGCAATGGGTGCAGTAAATATAAGTCATAATTCAGGTCCACCAGTTGTGAACATTACTAATTGTAGTAATATTACAATCAATATTCACAAGAATTGATGTTTTAATTATCTATTATTTCTGTTTAGTTATAAATTTTCAATGATGTAGTGCGCATAAATTGTATATTTTTTTAATAACATATTTATTATAAAGTTTTATTATTTATAGTCATAGAAAAGGTATAGTATTCTACTCTCGTATAATGAGCTGTTATTCACTTGGATAACCAGGCCACTCCTCGCTTCGCGAGTCGTGGCCTGAACTTTATCCTCGTGAATAACAGGTATTATTATACGCTCATGGAAGAATATACTATGATTATACATATTACACCATGTAGGATAATTCTATTGACGTGTCATATTTACATTATTAAAGAAAACTGTTATTTTTAAACATTTGATTACAAAAATGATATGCTTGCTTTTGATAATCGTATTCGTTCGGGACTTTCGCTGCTTCAGCCTTGGTGATACTAACATTGAATTAATTCAAATTGTTTTCTGAATTTTATAGAGCTCTGAGTGCAAATGTTTGAAGTTTCCTACTAAAAGTAACGATACTGACTATAACCCTATACTGCGCTAATTTTATAATGATGAACTATAGCAGGAAAACTGGTAAATGTCTAACACAAACTTTAAATATATACGTGGAAATGCTCTTATTGCATTCTACACTTCACACATCTAAAAAATTATAAATTGTTGATTTATTTTCTTGTAATTCTAGGAAACCTATATTTTCATTTCAATAGGAAAGCATATCTAAACTGTAACTTTGTGGAACAATTCAGATTAGGTATGAAAATATCGCTTTTCTAATTCTATATCATATATTTTACATTATCGTTCTGTTTTGGGGTGAAGACAGAACGATAATAATGCATAACGCAAACTGTTAGACCTAACCTCTACAGATTATCAATTTCTAAAGGTCAGTTTACTATCAGCGTAGCCAACATACAAAAATTCAACCTGACAATAATGCAAATTAGCAAATTGCAATTTCTAAAATTGTTTTATAACAATCAGAATTAGAAAAAAATTGTATAAAACACACGTTTCATAATGTGTATTGCCGTGCTCGTGCTTTGGAACACACGACGCGTCTCGTGTTACAAGCTTGCACCGCCCCGTAATACCAACATTACGATACTTGTATTTTAATGTACTAATTATTTATAATTAGGTTATTAAGTAATTCCTTACGTCAGTGTGTTGCATATCGTGTTACCCTTTTTGTTGCAGCCAATTACGAAAACATTATCTAGCATATTTTTGATAACGAAACGATAACATTATTAAGCTGAAAGTAATTGAAATATTATTTTTCGGACACTCAATGGAAATGGACAACATTTCCTTATTACAAATCGTAAAGAAAAGTATCTTCTCTTTATAGCAACCATTTATTTGTAGTAAGCATTCCTTTATTAAAAATTATTAATTATTTATTGGAATAAATAGTAAACGTTAGAAAAACTTATGCTTTAAGTGTAAATCATTAAATGATGATACTGACGATTTTGATAAAACCTTCTGATGAACTCCTCCATTTGACGTAGAAAATTAATAGCTACATGCAGAATTCAGTACGTTCTAGGACAATATCTGATGGATTCTGACTTCCACTGTTTGACGATGATGGCTGATTAAAAATCATTTTCGAAGTCGACATTTTATTGTTAATGCTTTCTTCTGTAATATTCTTTTGGAGTCGTGTTTGATCGCCATCCTCCATCATTTTTTAGCTTCTCGATATCCGCTCAACCCTCATCAAGAAGTGTAGTTAACGTTCGACGTAGACAGTGCGCAGTGTAACCGTCTGGGTTTGGTTATTTCAAGTATTGACCAATTTCCTTCGGCATCTTGTAGAAACTGTGAATCTCTACAGGTTGCACTATACATTTATTGTTCATATAAAGCATGAACAATCTTGAGTGATTGATACGTTTTGGACGCAAGCTTACATATCTCCTGTACAGCTCCATCTCATTAATACCTCTTATTTCCGTCATAATGGTGAATATACGCTTGTTACTTGTCGTATTGTCGTAGAGGGTGACAACCAAAATAGAGCCGTTATGCTCGATATCCTTCACATTCAAATTTCTTAGCTCCTCACTACGACATGCCCCATACAGAGCGAAAATTAACGCCACTTTAATCATAAGAAAAGTATCATCAGGCGCTTCTGTTAAAAAAGCAAGCATAATTCTTCGTCTATATCCCTTACATTCTCCAAGAATTGAAAATATTGTAGGTCTTCTCATATTTATCTCGTGATTTCAAGAGTGATAAACTAGCAACAGCTTCAAGTGCAAATGCCGATATTTCAGGATGATTTTCATTATTTATTTTCATTTTCACGCGATAACACTTCACAAAATTTTTGTTTACCTATTTTTGTTAACCTATTTGTTGTTTAGTTGCTGCAGTGATGGAAATGGCAATTTGATTCTTGCGCTTGTAATATATTTTTTAAGTAGTTTCTTGGAATCCATTCCCATTCAGTGTGCGAAAAAATGTATGTATTATTCTTAAAGAAAAGTAGGTCGTCTTTCCTCATCAAGATCGTGATCGCGATTCGTAAAGAAAAACAATACTTTCCTTTACTTATAATACAAATAACTATTTTATCTACGGCCACTTAATTATACGTCAATGATTCCGGCGTTTTCTAGTCATTATGGCAGCATTATTGAATGACTCAATTTCGTCTCGTAGATACTTGTTCATAACTGTATTATATACATCTTACATACAGCTCATTCAACTGTGTATTTCCTATAGATGCATTATGTAATGGTATCACTAGGGCAGCGAATGAAATGGCTTGGTAACCAGCATCACAACTCAATCTTCACTTTCAACAAACATATCTGGTCTTTAGTAGATTTTAGTTTTCGTCGGATAACAGGTTAGTGATGTTATTAGATATTACAATATAAGATAAACAGTACTTATTCATTGTTTTTAGATTCGGAGATACATATTCGCAAAATGAAACCGATTCTAAAAACGACAAAAATTTGATGAAAAGTTTTACAACACCCGAGACAACCAAAACAGCTAGCTCAGTAGTCCTAGGTATTTTTTACTCCAATAAAAGTCCAAAAAAGGTATAAAGTAGTTTATAACATATTTATGGAATGGACGGTTAAAACCTCACTCTCACAAGACAATCTGAACCAGCTCAAAAGTATAAATCATCCACTTTATGGACTATTTATTCAATGTTGAAATCAACACTGAATATTCATCATAATATTGACATCTAAGATCATCCCAAATTACTGTCATTATTAAAACTATAGGCTTATGGTTACAAGACAACAAATCTGCACTATTCACCACAAATGAAGTACGATAATTGATTGATAAGGCACCTGGTAATAAATATCTTGCAGCTAAGGTAGGTTTTTTAACAATAACTGATAAAATTAAAAATATTTGTTTATGTAGGTTGCATTTATTATGGGCATAATGGGTTGTTGCCGGGAAAGTGAATTATACAAAACGAAAGTGGAGAATTTGCACGACGATGGCACTGAATTCCTGATCGATGTTCTAGATACAAAAAATAAAGTAGATCGGTAATTTTCAATAACGGAACTATTCTAAAACATTGTTACAAGGTATACGAATTTACGCCAACTAATGCAATAACAGATAATTTTTTTCTGAATTATCAAAATGGTAAACGCGCAATGCAATACATAGGGATTAATAAGTATCGATCATTTGGAAAAGAAATCGCAACGAAATTTAAAAATTCCGTCTGAAAAATACACAGGCCATTCTTTAAGGCGATGATCGGCAACTATGCATACAAATGGAGGTGCAAACGTTTCAGACTTAAAGCTACATGGTGGTTGGAAATATACCTTAGTGGACGAAGGGTATATTGAACAATCCGAAAGTAATAAAATGAAGGCCGCTAGAAAAAATTTCCAACAAATGTAGTCAACACCGTCTTCAAATCTAGTAACAAATCATTGTGGGAGTTTAAGCGCCAGTCGATATAAATATTTCAAATGTGTTGAGTAGTAGTACTTCTACAATTTCAAATGCTACAGCATGTACTAATTTATCGAATTGTAGGGGTACTTTCAGTTCAAAATAAAAATGTTACTTAATTCAATGGTGATAGATAAAGTATCATATTTGACTCGCATATAATTAGCTATGATTACGCTCGGGTGGTTAAAACACGAATCGGACAACCCTGGTGAAGTAATAGCTTCATTATATGCTCGTTAAATAGTACACAATCTTTTTGACTTTAATAAGGTCGGAAATGTATAAAGTATTCTCAAAAGTTGTACATTATTTTTGTAATTATGCGGATTTTATTAAAAAAGCAATGAAAATTGCGATATGCTGACTGTGCAACCGCAATTTGGTCATTCGAAATCCTCATAAAGGTTTCCTCATATTTTACTGACAATACGTTGTAAAGTTGTAATTTTAAGTCAATTATAACTTTGTGTAATTTATTTTCAAGCGCGTATTCATTACTGATTGCATTGTGTAAACTCTACTAACTTAGATTTAGTTATCAAATACATGTATGTTGTAAGTATAATGAACCAACTACTCTACTGTTTTAATGTGCTTTATTTTTAACTGTTATTTGTGCAAAGTAAATAATGCTAGTTTCTATGAAAATGTAAACTTTCACCATTATTACACGTATTAAAATTCACAAAATTGTTAATCTTTAAAAGTATTGAAATCACTACAGACAAAGCTAACTGTAAGTGTTATCGAAACGTTTAGATTGTATAACAAATATACAAATACACCATATAAAAACCCAAAAAAGATAAGTAATTTAATATGCTAATTCGTGGTGGACGAACACTAAAATTAACTAATTTTAGTAGATTTGTTTAATATTAATAATAATTTCAGTTTATGATGATAGAATAGCCGTAATTTTCTTCTTAATTGCGTAATCTAACAACTGAAGCGCTGGGCTTACCTGCATACCCATTAGTGCCATAAGAAGTCATGTTTTTGCTTATTTATTGACTAAATACTTATAAAATAGTTGGCGCATTTGGTTCCTGTTCCTATTTTAACATTGTTTCCACAACACTTTCCGCAAGCAAATTTGAGACACTTTTTACATTTGTCGACGGTCATGTTTCCTTTTTGAGTGTTTCTCAATCTGACATTTATGTCTTATTTGCGATGGTCGTGGTTCAGAGTCTTGAGCAACATCAGAGATATTTTTGCATCTACAATCACTGCTCGAAATTGTTCTGCAAGTTTTCTCAAAACTGGCGCCTCCTTATTTTTTTCCTGTACTTGCTCTGTATATGACCCAAGCATTTAAAGCTAAATCTAGAATATTATAAAACACCTGAACGGGCCAACGACGTGAGTCAGGTCGGGTGGTGTACTGCCTAGTCATTTGGTCAATAACATCGCCTCCATATTTGGTATTTTTATAAAAACTGACACTTTCCGGTAATTTTTTTTATTTTCAGTTGAGCCAATTTCAATACTAGAATTCTGATACACAGTTAGTGTGCAGTTTTCATATTGCAAAAGTTTTGTATCGGCGAAGGGGGGGGGGGGTGCCTTAGGGAATTTTATTTCAACTGGTATATCTTTTTGAATCTTATATACTGTACGAACGATTGCAGTTCTAGCTTCTTTCAGGCGCTTATCCAATTTTACAGACGTGAACAAATTTTTTGTAGTAATATTTCTGCCTTTGTTTGGAAATGGTTTCATAAGGCGCCATGCCATATTTCCAGGGAGGATTTCATCCTCAGGATGATGATATTCTTTTCCTAGATAGGGAAATGCATTAGACATATATTTTTGGTATCACCAAGCATCCAGAGTTTGATACAAACTTATCCTGCTTATTGGCCATATATTGGGTAAATGGTAAATGCTTTACAGGGAAATAGTTGTTCACCATTTGTCACACAATAGCCGGGTTTGTAACAGGCTATGCAATTTTCAAATCTATCCCAAATATGTGATATCAATGCAAATGTTTCCGTCTTGAGGCGCCCAGATCGAGTCTGTCTATCGGCAAATCTCAGATATAGCCTTATGCTAGGAAAGCGGTTTCGGCTCATTGTTTCCAAAAAATCCTATTCCCCAATTTTTAGACCATAACAGATCATAATGCATTCCTCCACACTTATAAGACCCGCGAACATACAGCAACGCAATACATTTATCAAGTTCTTCTAGTGTGATCGTCTAGTCATTTTCACCCTTACGCCAAGCTTCGGTATACATTTGTATGTATCGCCATGCACCCAACATGTCTCTTTGAATTAAGTCCCGTTTAGAATATAGTGTTGTCCTGAAGTTTCCCTAACAATATTCAGACCTTCCACGCTATTTTCTTGTCATTGCCAAGGAAATCGGATACAGTGGCAAAGATGTCGGAACTTTTTTTTGTTTTTTTATTTTTTAAATTTTTTTTAGCATTCGCTCATGATACCTGAGGACCCGTTGGCGGACGTCCATGCCCACTTTTACTTCCAGTATCGGTTACTTTAATACGGTTTTCTTCATCTTGGAATGTCGTAACTTGATAACAGCTTAAACAACTTGTTACGCCACCCTTTCACAACACGTGTGTACGCGCACTCACGTGTAAACAACAACTGAATCAGTCAAACCAGACGAGCGTAGGCTGATATTGGCACGCCCCTCTCCGCATGAACAAATCACGTGTTCGACCACTGAGCGAGGAAAGTTATTTGAATATTGACCACATCTAGAAACTTTTATGTGTTCAGATATGCATATTTGTATTAGATTTCAAATCAATCAAGCAAATTGCATTAATGCTTTTCCTTTATTATAAATGCAGGTGTCAAAGTGCTCCTAGTCGCTAATAGGTAAACCAAAAAGTAAGAATAGTATGCCAAACAAGATTATACTTACTTGTGAGTATTTGCAACATAAAATGATTAAAAGTCAAAAATACCCAGCTCCATAATGCCCTTGGATCAGAAGGTTCAGAGAAATTAATATTAAGTGTTCAAATGACCACATCGGCACTTCACGTGTTTAAGTTCACACAGTCCCTGTACCATTTGTTTACGTACCTTACACAGTTTGGTCACTAAAATTTATATTAAGCATTACGCAAAGGAATTTACAGTTGTCCTACATTAGGACTTTTAGATAATATAAATAATCAGTTATTGACTACATTCAATTAAAATGCAACACGTAACTAAAGGTAGCACAGCCATTACAGCGCAATCGTTTGAAACCTATATCAAACTTTGATACGAAACTCGTGTTAATTTGTAACCAGAAAAAAATTATCAAAGATTTGAGAGCTCTGCCTGCTTAACATGATTTACATTGTGTCGGCAATGTTTAATTTGGTCTTTTGACAGGGCCTACTATGGTTTTATACAGAAAAAACTGTAGTGATTGGTTTAAAATCATGGAAATGCAATTGTCAGTAAATATGTAAATTTGAATTTCAGATTTGAAGCTTAAAAATATTTTAATACGGCGGTTTAATTATTTAGAAAAACAAAAATAATATTGAAATGTAACATAACTTGAAATTGTATCCACACCACAATAATATTTATTCTACGTTGTAATATTCTTCATCCACGTCTTCCAAATCACTCCCACTGGGATATCATTTTTACAATACGGAAAGTAGTTTTTTTTCCACAACTATCACATTTTTTTCAACGACTTACTCACCTTTACATTATAGCGTCATCGAAGTAACCATTTCTACCTATGCCCTGATCGGAATAACACCTATTCAGCGGCCCCCTATACAGCTGTCCCCGTTTCAGCGGTCCCGTTTCGGCGATGTCCCATTTCGGCGGTGACCCGTTTTAGCGGTCCCAGTTTCGGTGGTGCCTCGTTTCAGCGGTCCCTGTTACAGCACTCCCCGTTTTAGCAGGAAAGTGGACCTAGCTGCGTTAGCATAACATCGACCAAAAAATTAATTAACTTGTCAAGTACACAGTTGTCACAAAATGTCGTTATTGGTTGTATTTAAAATGGCAGTATCGTTTACCTATGTATCTATTTTACTACCCACTTAAAGTAAATTATGGAAAACAAGAAAAACGTAATGTTGGAAAATATAATTTCAAACTGTGAGCCCCTCATCCTTTCACCTTTACCAAATAGGCAAAGGGGCCGAGGAAAACGAAATGGTATGCCGCCCAAAACAGGGGCAGCTCAATCGAGTGATCGTTAAAACGGGAAACGCTGTAACAGGTCACCGCTGAAATGGGGGCTGCTGAAACGGGACCGCTAAAACGGGGACCGTTGAATCGGGAACCGCTAAATCTGGGTGTAACCGCCCTGATCATAGTATGACCTGTAAATTTCCGAAATGTTTTCAATCGCATTGAACTAACAGTGACAGGGCAGTAATCTGAATACCTAATTCTCGTGTTAACGAGCGATGTTGTTCATGACGTATTGCTTTTTATATTTGTGCCGGTTAGGAAGTTTCAAAAGATCTATTTTAGGATCTGTTGCAACTCTTTCTTTTTCCATAAACCAGGTGTCATTTTTTACACAACACATGACTGGTATTATACGTTGTCCACAACAATTAAAAATGTTTCCTGCAGATTAGGTACTGTCGATAAATTAGCCACCTCCCAAAGGTTGCTGCATCCATGTTACCATGGTAACCAACGGCGTATATTGAACTGCTGATTCAATAAAACCATCTTGATTTCCGGCGTGTAATATGATGAACTTTTACCGTTAGAAAAATAATTTGCATTTTTTACACTTTTTGGTGTATCGTCTTGCCAAGAACACTTCTGTGTTCCCCTAGAGAATATCCACCTTTAATATAGGAATACGACTGATAGAGTGGATGATGGTTGCATATTATGGACGTACTTTTTTAAAAACTGTAGTCTTGCAGATGCAACATTCCCTTTCCCCTACAGTACTCGCCGATTGCAACCTTTTTAAAATCTGAATCCAATATTTTTCAATATTTTACTTACGGTTAGCAGAGATGCAACTAGTAATTCTTTTTCTGCTAACGTTTTCCTGGGTGTTCCTAATGTAGCTACCTCCTTTTGAGCATACTTCTAATTAATGATATCTTGTATAGCATGTTTTAGATCTTCAGGTATATCATCTGTTTTAAACTTCTTACGAGGTGTCTGGATAATTTTACGTAGCGGAACGTCCCTTTTCTTATGCTAGATCATTAAATGATCATTAAAGCTTCGAGTGTTCTTCCGTGTCATAGACCAAAGTACACATTAAATACAAGCTGTTGGCACCGTTTGTTTGAATATTTTCCCGGAATTTTAAAATTTAAAACCCAAACCTACAGCTGCAACTGAATATGAATGCAGTTCGCCTAGAATTTACATGCTTCCACTCATTATTTTCCAATAACATTAAACTCATGTTATTACAGATCATACCTAATTGCATACTTTGTATTTGGCAATAATAAACACTATAATCGATAACATATTTAGGAGTACAAATGTGATTTTAGCAAATGTCTGGTTTAAGTATTTTAGTTACCTTCTATTGATAATCATAATTTTAGGCCAGTTAAATTCCAAATTATGAATATACAATTTTCAGTTTCTTGAAATGCAATTATCTAATCGGGTACCATACCTGCGAAGGAAGTTATTGTGTAATTTTTCAAAACACCTGCTTCACAAAAAGCATACGGCTTAAGGGTAAGCAGTTGGTAGGTAATAATCTACTCGATAGAATTATAAACCATTTAATATAATTTTATAAATGTATTTGTATGGATTAAAAAATAAACGTAGCAGTTTGGGCCTCACGTTAAGTAGAATTACTTCCATTACGCTGCATCACGACATACTCAGCCCTATCTCTTTCTGTTGCAGGTATAACTCAATTACAATGCACGTAACGAGGAGCTTATTTCTTAATTCACCGCCAGGGGTGGCAAAAACTAGATAATTACAACTTTATAGGATAAATGCTATCCGTTAGAACGACAAAGGCAAATATTCTGTTGTGCAATATAAATATAAGCGCTTAGCCCAAACTGAAAATCATTAACTTTAAAACTGGTACCACCCCTGTTGCCGCAGCTGTACAATAAAAATTAAATATGTTTAATAGGTGGGTTCGCAATTAGATATCGTCTAAACAAAATAGATTTGAAGAGTTTTCAATTAATTTCTTATAACAAGATTTCAGATTTTGCCACATTCACTTTGTTAAATCCACAGGTTAATTAAAAGTTTAACTCACCAAACACAAATGTTGATTAAATATTTATCATAGTAATTACGAACATTGTTCTTAAATTACCCTGGGTACCGGGGTTGGTCCTTCCTTTCGAAACTCACGATCGTGACGACTCTGGCCATCTAATAGAAAATCACAGGGAAATACAAAGACTAGTACACACAAGAACGGTGCCAGATTGTATAGTAATAATAATGAGTGTAATTAGACAAAACACATTAGGAATAATGTTTAATTATACTATTTGTGTGTATCACCAATTTGAATGGAAAGTTTTGTATATTGAAAATAATTATAATTTAATGTGTTGATGTTCTGGACGTTGACATGAGTTGTGAATCTGGTATATTGAACAAGTTCGGTGGTTTAAAGGGGAATTATGCGTGGTGTATAAAATGTATAAAATCAGCTTGGGTGATCCGGATAATAATTTCAGTATGCAGGTGGAATGTAATGATGTGCTAGTTGATATGAGTTGGTGTAATGTTAATAACTTGATTGTACGTGGTTTGTGCATTTCGTTGTCCAGGTGAATGAGCATAACTTGTTTGGAGTACACTAGAGGGGGTGAGATATGCAGACGGTATGTAAAATTAGTGATTTTTCTGATGGTGGTAGCTGTGGTGAAATTTTATTGTAATTATATTTTTGGCATTTTTCTAATAATTTTTGTAAGGGAGTGTGAGATGGAAGGGTGATCAGTGTAACTATATAGGGAAGTCCGTTACAATTCGAGAAATGTCTAAACCTAGGTAGAAAATACCCTGCGATTGTGGGGAAAAGGAAAGGTTCACGAGGTTCGCTCCATGAAGGTAGGGGTGGTGGAGCTAGTCCACGCCGTACGATTACTTTACCTTCGGGGTCGAAACCCAGGTTGGCAAAGAAATGGTACTGTATAATCCCATATACTCCTCGGGTACATGCAGAGGGATAGCGTATCAAGTAGGAAGAAGGGTTAAATACTAGGTTGGAAGCGACCACGAATGTTCAGTAATGGGTAGCAGAAAACAAATAAAAGCGGGCATGCAGAATTATTAACGCAAAATGCAAGGTCAGGTTATTCGTATTAATAAGTAAGAGTATGTAAGTTATTTGGAAAGCACCGGGTGGGATACTAGTAGGGGAACACTGGACGAGAGTGAGAAAGGCGTGCGGAACTAATAGGATTTATAACCAAGGCAGGAATAGATTTGCGGAAATATCTAACAAATAGGATAGGAAATTATATTCTAGGATAGGAAAATTAGTTATAGAAGGATTTTTTGATCATTTCAAGTTACCTTAAAAATAAATTTGTTTTTATATTATTTTGGGGCTTAACCGTCATGAAAGTCAAGAAAACCGTATTAAGAAGGATTCTACCAAGATGGATAGTGAATAGGTGCTATTCTGTTATCCTAAAATCAAATTCGTTGCATGTACTTTTCATAAAAATTTGGACCGAAAGGTTATAGACATCACGAAAACGTTACAACAAAACATGTTATAGTATGGTTGATGCACTATAATTTGATGCTACTTATTACCTTACAATAAAATTTGTTACTTACATTTTTCATAAAATTTTTTGGCTAAGAAGTTATGGAAATCAGGAAAACCTTATGTCAAAGCATAGCATTAGGGTAATTGATACGTTACAAATTGGTATAGATTTAATGTTTTTCATGACTCGAAAATGAACTTGTTGTTTAAATTTTTTATAGAAGTATTGGGCTGATACATTATAGAAATTAAAAAATTCTTATAACAAAGCATAGTATCAGATGAATGACGGAATATAATGGTTCTAATGTGGTTTTTAACTACAAAATAAAATTTGTCCTAATTTTTTATAAAGGTTTTAGCCAAAAGCGTTAAGGGGACCAGGAAAACGTTATAATGAGTTGATAACTGCAAACCTCTATTTGTTGCTCGCATTTTTTATGAAACTTATCGATTGAAACGTTAGGGGAATCACGAAAATATTTAATCAAGTATGGTATTTAGATGACCAATATATCATAATTTGGTGCTAAACTCTAAAATGAAATGTTTTTCTCATTATTTGCGTTTAACCTAATTAATCTTCTAAATTAATGATTTCAGGGAAATGATCAGTATCTATCAAAAAGTCAAAATTGCAATGCAGGCAACACGATGACAGCACTTTTTTATACTAATTGGAGGTTCTTTGTAGCTACCTATTTATCTACATTAAAACATTGTTAGTTGATCAAACCACACTAGGCGTCGTCCAGGCTTACCAAGCTAAGTCGGTTCCCAAGCCAACTGCAGTGGGAATGGGCAGGGTTGGTATATTACTAAATTTAGTGTCAAACACCTTACACTTGCCATAAATTCACAACTAATAATGCTCGAGTCGGGAAAAATTGTCTCTAGGCGCCACCACTATCTTAAATTTTTCTAAAATAAATAATCTTAGGCGAGGTGTTAAACCTCCTTGACTGTGGAAGATAGAATTGTAGCTTGTTTAATAAAACCATACACAACTCAAGTTCAAACACACCTTGTCTTCAACAGAGTACGGTAAATTTCATCTCTGAAAACTTAATGCATGTCGATTAAATTTTAAAAATGTTTAAGTTCAGTTACCCTTAAAAATAAATTTATCCAAAGCTTAATAAAATTTTGAGGGATAAGAGTCGTAAACTTATTGATCGTACTCTGTGTGTTCATAAAACCACAGTAATCACACGTTATCTGGATACTTCCTAATTTACTCTCGTATACACATAAAAATTCTGAAATAAATAAATATCGCCCAATTTAGAAAAATAGTGCTTTGGTCTATTAACTTTTAACCACAACATTAATTCATATTTAAAAATTTTAAAGACGTCGTTCATGAATCATTTATTTTCTATCAAATATTATTAGAATACTTTCCCTTTAGCAGGTATTTAAACACTCACCAGTATGAATGAATTGTAATAGTTCAAATCTGAAATTTCTGCTTAATAAATATGTTATCAGTATTATGTATTTAATGACAATTAATGAATCCAAGTAAATTTTGTAATCAAATAAACTATTCTCAGATTAATTATTAAGTCAAAATATAAAAAAAATTAGTTACTCTTAAATGGTGTAATCCTTTATGTAATTTAACATAATATACAATCAACTCTTATAATATTGGTTCTTTTTTAAACTTTAGACTAAGGAATCACAATTTAAACAAATAAACAAATAAGTTAATTAATGGATCTGTATTACCCATCTTTCAAAAACATTTACAGATATTGCTTATAGATTAAAAATCCTCAAACCTTATGATCTAAACATATAATAACGGTAAGGTATATTGATTATCCTTATTTCCTGAATTGATACTTACGATATAAACAATGACACTTCTAAAGATAATCAAACCTGTACCATTCAAAAATTAGAATTATTCTTGCATAATTAAGTTCCGCAGATATACATGCATATTTTTTCTACACTTTATTAAGATATCAACATATCATAGATTCGCTCACTCACAAATCTAAAACAATTTTTTTACCGCATTCCACAGCAGACAATAGCAAATTCCGATAGAATTTAACCATTATCATCTCAATAGGGGTTGTACCAAAACATTATTTATCAATCAAATTTAATACTTTCAGCTCAAAAATATTCATACAACATTTTAGTGCTCATGGAAATACTATGGGAAATGTTTTCTTGTAAACATAAAAGGTTCGCTATATTTGATATAATTTGTGAACTATGTAACAGGTTCAAACTGCATTAGAACACCGAACAGGAAAATATACGCAACTAGCTCGTCGTTAGAGTCCTGTGTTACACTAACAATTTCGGTTGCGTTAAACGATACCTTAAATTGGAGACTATTTTGGGCGCCACCCTGTATTAAATCCGGTAAAATTACGCTCATAAAAGGGTGCACTTGTACAAAACAAAGAGGAACACCTGAACCTACCTTGTGCAACCTCCTGGAGGTCGTACACTTCGGCAGCTATTCGCTTATGTCGAATCTGTAATGTAATGCTCCAAAAACATCAATGTATAGGTCTCACTTTACGGCTTTATTAATATTAATTAAAACCAGGCTCTGCAACAAATATTGCCACCACAGAAACTGAGAATTCTTGATCAACTGAAATTTTACAATTCACTTGTTTTCTATATGATATGCACGTCCATTAGTCATTTTTTTGCATTCTAAGGAATACTTTTTCTGTAATAATCCCTCTATCAACAACTTGTTATTAAACTGTCTTCAATGTTAAGCAGAGTATTCATTACACTGTCAATTTTGCTGTCATTACGTGTACTTCATTACATTATCTATGGTATACTTAAGCATAATTTATCATCTTCTTCTCTTAATATTTAGATTTAATGCAAAATACAGTATACGGGGTGTCCCATAAGTACAGGGACACAGCTTAACTGCGAATTCCTTAGGTCAAACGGGATCGATTAAATCAAACACACCTTAGTACAAATGTGCTTCCTGAAGAAGTTACAGCTCTTTAAAGTGATAAAATATACTTTTAGCACTGGGTATATTTCAGAAATGACATGACGTATCACTTCGGGGGAAGCTGAATATTCTCAATTTATGAGCCATACTGCATATTATAGAGGGCGCTGTCGACAGATTTTTCTTCGTATGTTTCTGTCATATTTTTGATATGATCAGCACTTTCGTTTCAACGGGTACATCTTATGATGGAGAAACTAATTTTACATAAAAACGATGTACTTGTTTCATATCCACAAAATGTACCGCTTTTCACGAAATACGATTGTATCAAGTTACCACTTGTCACACTAATATTAATGAACTTTCTAATAAAAATTAGATTGAATTAAGTAGGTATTAGATTTTATTGGATATTTACAAAGAATTCTCAAAATGGACGCCATTAGCTCCAATGCACTTTTGACAACGTCTAGCTAAATTTTGTTTAACACGGAGGAATGACTGAACATTATTTCTAATCTCATTTAGAGCTTCTCGAATTTTTCATGGCAATTCCATTCTATTTCCGTTTCATTGTTTATAAACAATGGATTTCACATGACCCCGCAAGAAAAAATCTAACGGATTGAGATATGGACTCCGCGGTGGCCAGGGATGATCACTCCCCGTTCAATCCATCGTTGCTGAAAGTAGTTATTCAAATAACTTTGCACATTTCGAGTATAATGAGCAGTGGCACCATCGTGCATAAACCACATATTGTTTCTAATGTTAACATCGCACGGTCCCATTAAAGAATCCCCGACAATTCCACAACATACGTTAATTGAAACTTCGTGCTGAAAATGTTTCCTTCTAGCTATACGGGCATTTACTTCACTCCATGTATGAGTATTAATTATGCCTCGACACGTAAAGGTTGCCTCATTAATAAAAAGCACACGATTAAAAAATGTCGGGTCATTATTTTGTTTATTACGCAAGCACTGAAAAAATTCAATCTAAGTGGTAAATCAGTCGGAAACAAGTCCTGTACATTTAAATGGTGATACGGATGCAGAAGTTGGGCACGAAGAACTCTACGTATGGGTACAGCTTTAATTGCAGATAACTGCCGAATATCATCTTCCTCCCCAACAGGTGGAAAAGTTGAACGTCCAGCATGGTATCTCTCTTTAAAGTTCCTATGTTCTTTTAATCGTTGGAATAAAGTTTGAAATAATTTTCTGTTGAGTTTGGGTACAATTCATTGTACCTTCTTGCTGTAGCTGCTTCATTAAATTGCTCATGGCAATAAGTCGCAACCATATCAGCCATATTAGAGTTGGAAAGTAAATTGTAATGGGGCATTTTATAATAAAACAAGAAAAGGTATACAGAGAGGGAACAAGAAAAATGAGCGGAAACTTTGAGAACAACAATAAACTCAATAATATCTCAGTAGCACACAATAGAATGGTTCAATATAAAATAACTGACAGATTACAACTCGCAAATAATGTAACAAATGCACTAATATTAGTGTGACAATTGGTAACTTGATCGTATTTCGTCTAAAGCTTTAAACTAATGAATTAAAATGTTTAGGTGCGTTTTTATTGAAAACGGTACATTTTGTGGATATGAAACAAGTACACCTTTTTTATGTAAAATTAGTTTCTCCATCATAAACCTTACCCGCAGAAACGAAAGTGTTTATCATAAGAAAAATTTTCAGCTTGAAACATCATGTCATTTATGAAATATACCCAATAAAAGTACTTTTTATCACTTTAAAGAACTATAGCTTCTTCAGGAAGCACATTTGTACTAAGGAATGTTTGGTTTAATCGATCGCATTGGATCTCAGAAAGCTGTAGTTAAGCTGTGTCCCTATAATTTCGGGACACCCTGTATATTCGTTACATATTTTTAATGAGTAAGTTAGTGAATTTGGAAACTCCGAAACAATACCGATAGTCTAGGTTTAGTATTGAAGATGGGTCACAATATGGTGCTTTTACCTTTCCGTTATTAAAGAATGTTTGTTTTACCGTACCGCTTTGTTCACATTTAACCAACGTTATGGTAAAGAACACATATTCAAAAAATTTTTTTTTCATTAGGATAAAGCTAATTTTATTAACACGTTCACTGCCACGCTATAAAACAAAAATGTTCTACCAGGCCACCCGACTAAATCGGTCATGTTATGCTTATTTGACTTATGTATGTACAAAAATCGTAATTTATTTATAAAATTGTTTAAAAAATGTTTGTTTTACTGTGACGCACGTGTGCTTCACGCGGCTCCACAGACTAAATTACTCACCTACGCCATGTGCAGCATGCGTGCGTCACAGTCAGCTGAGTATGTTCTAACCAATGAAGGTGTTCTGCGTGCGCATTACGGTCAGTTGAATTTGAACTAACTAACAGTAATTGTTCTACTTGGTACATACAACGTCTATTATACGTTGTACGGCCATCAACTTACAGTTTATTGTGTTTATAATTAACAGTTTGTGGTTTTCGTACATGTTTTGTGTTTAGTTAGTGTTTGTTTACTGCTTAGGTAAGAATTCAGAACTCTGTTAGATAATAACGATTGTAATGTAGCTATACAAATAATTATATACAGAATGGACTACGAAAAGGAACAACCACAATTAAAAAAGGTTCTGGACGAGTTACTATCGGACGAAGAAAATAATCCTTTTGAATATTCTTTCGAAGACTATGAGCCTAGTGAGCACGATTCTTTATCTTCTGATGTTAAAGAGCCTGTCAAAAAAAGAAAAAAAAATATTGATACTGATCTCCCCCAATCTAGCCAATATGACACTGAAGCAATTCCTTCGACCTCTAGTGATCCTGTCGCCAATACAATTGAAAATGTTGTAAACATGTTTCGAATTGATGATCTCTCTGATGTAGAAGATGAGCATGCAGTAAATTTGCTTATGTGGGCTAATGTTACTGGGAAAAACCTGAGAAACTTCCAGTATACTGTGAATAATGGCGGAGTTTCTATTGATCTTTTTGAAAATGTTATAGAAAAAAAACCTGTGGATTTCTTTAGACTATTTCTAGATAGAAATATATTGGAGTTGATGGTTACTGAAACAAACCGTTATGCAAATCAGAAGAAGAAGAATTTAAATTTATTGCCTAGAGCAAGGATACATAAATGGAAGGACACTACCAAGGAGAGATAGAGGTTTTTATAGAAATCCAGATTTGGATGGGACTGATGGACTTACCTCAGCTTGCAGATTATTGGTCATCTAAGAAATTATACAAAAATCAAGTTTGCAAAGTTATGGCACGTAATCGATTCGAGCTGTTGTTGTCAAGCTGGCATTTTGCAGACAATGAACATGCAGATGCTTCAGATAGGTTGTATAAGCTCAACCCACTGATTACGTTAATAACAGCAAATTTTCAAAAGTATTTTGTTCCCAAACAGCATCTCTGTATTGACGAAAGTTTGGTGCCATTCAGGGGTCGCTTATCTTTTTTACAATACATTAAAAATAAAAAAACATAAGTTTGGCGGTAAATTATTTAAATTGTGTATTGAAGTTGGGTATACGTACGATTTTCGTATTTATTGCGGAAAAGAAAAATCTGGCCAAGAAAATGTCCCAACAACTGTAGTAATGAAACTATGTAATTCTTTGCTTGATTGCGGCCGAACTGTATATGTGGATAATTATTACACAAGCATACAACTTGCTCACAAACTGCTCGAAAGAACGCCCATTTAGTTGGCACCTTGCGACAAAATCGGAAAAATAATCCTAAGGAGGTAATTTCAAAAAAACTTAACAAAGCTGAAGCATGCAGTCAAAAAAGCAACACTGGTGTTGTTGTTACCAAATGGCGAGATAAACGCGATGTTCTTATGTTGTCAACAAAGCATACTGGCCAACTAATGAAGGTGAGCTCTGGTCGCAATCGAGAAAATGAAAAACCTGACTCAGTTATAGATTATAACAGGTCCAAAGCTTTCATAGATCTTTCTGATCAGATAAAGTAGTATTCTACTGCTTTACGAAGAGGTATAAAATGGTACCGTAAAATTGCAGTAGAGTTACTTGTAGGTTCGTGTATAGTAAATGCATTTTTATTATACAAGACTGTAACTGGAAGTAAAATGACGATAACAGAAATTAGAGAAAACGTTGCGGAGTCATTACTGCGATTGTAAAATGGTAATACTTCAGAACAGCCGAATATATCTCGGGAAAAGCACAAGTTACAGGACGTTGGCACTTCAAATCGGCGACACTGTGTATCTTGCTACTCGAAGTTATCAAAAGAACATGGTCGAAGTGTAGCTACTAAGAAAACACTTCATTCTAGATGGAAGTGTATTCCATGTGATAAACACTACTGTGTAACATGCTTTTGCAATGAGCATGCTTGTTATTTATAAAAAAATCCTTCTGTTGATAAAGAATAATATTTTTGTTGCGTTACCTGTTTTCTATATTTGTGTTTTGAGTTATTAATAAGTACCTAAAATACTTTTCATGAATACGTTATTCAGTAAAAAAACATTGTTTGTTCAACTATGTACTTACTTGTATTCTAAGTAACCTTTTTTGTTATACTATTGTATTGAATTGAAATGTTTCACTGTGTATCTGCATGTTATTTTTATAAAAGGATTAAATTAAGCTACTTATGTATTTAGAGTTATGTTCTCATACTATTTGTGGTTTTAAGTTGTTGAAATAAAATACATTTCAAGAATTTACCTTTACTTTCTTTGAAAAAGCAGTTACAATATAAATACCACGCCTAACAATACAGTTTTATAAAATTGTAGCGGATAAACCCATTCTTGTCTACCAGGCCACACTTTCTAACTTACGATTTACTCATACAGTTCCTGCGACGCGTATGCGCGACACAAGCTCCTAAATGCGAAACTGCGTGCGAAGCAAGTGTGCTTCTCACGGCGCTGGCAACAAGTTGCAGTGCGAAGCATCCGTGCGTCGCGTGGCAGTGAACGTGTTAATGCTCAGTAAATTTGAATACAATGTTATCCAGAATAAATACCTATGATGCAAATATCTCAGAAACTGTTTAAGTTACCGACTTAGACATAGTATACCTTTTTATCTGAAAAAAAAAGCTAGGTTTCGTATTTTAATAAAGAAATCCAATTTATTTCATTGGTCTAGAAATTAGGTATTAAAAGGTTGTACTACACCTTGCGTTCTACGCCACGTACATAATAAAAACGTATTAATGTAGTTTACATCACTATTTAATATACCAAGAATGTGAAAAGTACCTTTTTTCGTTTTGGAGGTATATCAAAAATCACCTTTTATTTGTAACTTTGACATCCTGTATTTCTAAACCCGTTGATTTTTGGATATAGGTAAATAGGGCTCAATGTATGACAAATGAGTCATACTAACACCTCCTTGAAGGTTAGCATCTAGTTTGGAATCACCTTGCATAAGAAAAACTCTATAAACAGCTGATCTAGCTTATAAAGTCTATGTAAACTCTTTTCAAAACCATGTTATTAGTGCCTTTTAGTTTTGATTGTGAAATGTATCAACATAAGTTTGGAAAAAACATAAAGAATTTTACAACTTAATCTTTCTATTGATTGTTGAAATGTAAACAAACATTTGATAACACTGTTTAAATTTGACGTCATGAAGATTGATCACGTGCAATAGCAAAGATTTGACATAGACTTTAGCTCTGGATGTATATCAGTTATGCTTTGCTACCTGTCGATCAAAGATAATAGTTCTCAACTTCAAATTTTTCAGTAAGTGTTTTAATTTAAGTGTTGTTCCGCAAATTTAAAGCCGTAGCCGATTTATTTATTTATTTTTTTTTGTTAAAAGAAGGCATTGAGTTTCTTATTATATCTTGACTATGTCGGTTCTCGGTACATTTTTACAAATTCTAGTTCCCGTTGTTGTGCTTCTATTCATTACACTTATGACTGCACTACTGAATTCAATGATTATTTAGTTTTACGTATTATGATGTGATTCTACAATTGCAATAAAGATGCAAAAAAAAAATGATGACTAGTAACTAGCCTACACCTTTTTAATGTGCATGATTCTATTATTATTTTTAAATAAGGGTACAAGTTACCACTATTTGTTGGTAGTATCAGTAAACCACCGCCCAGATGTTAAAAAACAAGCATAATTATTGTTGAGTTACTTTGAAATATTATGTTCAATATTATCATAATTGTAGTCATTTGTAAAACTAAAAAGTAAAAAGAAATATTTTGTGTAACATACAATTTCTTTTAGAAAAAACTGTAAAGTTGTATACCAGTTCAAAATCAGTTGAAACACTATTGAAACGGAAAATTGAAACTCATGCGTGCTTGCTGCAAATAAGCATACTTTATACACGAGAATGTATTTAGAATGTAAAGTACACCTTTTCTTATAAGTTTTCCTATTAGAATTTCCTTTTCTTCAAATAAATATCTTTATCGCCGAAAGTATGATATACTCCATCAACATTATAAAGAAAATTCTTTTCGAATTTATAGATGAAAAGATATGCATATATAAGATATAACTACTCTTAGAAAGTAAAAAATCAGTGTAGGAATTTCTTACATTACTAATATTCGATTTATTCTTACCCCTTTGAAATATTACCCTCTGCATAGTCCCTAAGAGACCTTTATTTTTATTAATAGTCTTCATTTATTTATTCAAGCTTATTAATAATTTGTTGTGGAATAAAAAATTAAATGTAAAAAAGATATTAACGTCCATTAATTGCATTGTATCAAAAATTGTTTAACACAATTTTTAAATCTTCAATCAAATTATTTACTTTGTGTGTATACAGACTTCGTTACACGTCCAAACCGCACTAGGCGTCGTACAGGCCTACCGAAGTAAGAGGTTTGCCAATCCAGGCACAGTGGGAAAGGGCGGGGTCAATGTAAGTAGTAAAATGATTGCAAGGTAGTTTCAAGCACCTGATACTTACCATACATCCACAACTAGCAATGCTCAAATCGGGAAAAAGTATTTTTAGGCGCCACCACAACCTTAAGTTTTTCTAAAATAAGGGAATTAGGCGAAGTGTTAAATTAATCCTACCTGACTGTAGAAGATAGGATTGTAGCCTAGTCCGTACAATCATACACAACACCAGTTCAATCGCACTTGAAAAATATCCAATAGCTTAAGATAATTTTGAAATACGCGGGTCGTCGTGAACTTATTGATCACACTGTACATATGAAAATCCAAGTCATATAACGTTAATTTGAATACTTTCTAAGTAACCCTCGTATACATACAAATTTATATTTCTAACTACCCTCAAATTTTGTACTAAATAAGTATTAGCCAATGTACAAGAATCAAAATAAAACGTCGGTTTAATAATTTTTAAATCGCCTCAACATTCGTTATTTCCTGATAAATTGAGTATATAACGATCGCTGCTTTCGTCGTAAATAATATCTATATTTTTTTTGTATACCTTCCCTTTAAAAATCGTGTTTAAACATTGGCCAACATGAAATTCTGCTTAATAAAAATATTCTATTATTAGTGTTCTGTATTTTAGTGACTGTAAAACAATTCAAAGTAGTTCAATTTTGAAGTCGATCTGGCTCATTAACTAATTTCAGATCAATCATTAAAATCAAAGTGTTCAAAGATTAATTCAATTATTGATTGGTGTAACTCATTAGGTAAATTTGCTCAGGTTAATGCTAAAATTTTTGCCTCAACTAACACAAATAAACAAAAGTAAATTAATCAATGGATATATATTGACCAATTTGCAAAGATAAATATGTATACAAGCAATGCTTCGAAAAGCACCACAAAAACCAATTCTTATAGTGTCAAAATCCCCAAACCTTATATTCTAAACACTTTAACACAGATAAAGTTTGATTATCCTTTTTACTCATAATAAAAATTATTAACCCAACAAGCAAGAATGACCTTAAAGATAATCACACTTTTCATCCTTCAAACAAAATCTAAAACTGGTTCTTACAAATTACAGTAGGTAATCCCTTATCCGAGATGTCCATATGGAGATACTTTGTTTCTCGTAATACTTTGATTATGCACCCACACAGAAACAGCCGCAATCACTAATTCATTTGACTGTAACACTCGCGCACAACAAGCATAAGCACCTGGGCGATGTGGTTTATTGTTTACCCTTCAAATAAACGTCTGTTACAACAAAGAATGTTTACTTCCACTTGTAGAATAGAATTCCTATTTGCTTCATATAACCGATTTTATATTATTATCGAGTCTACACATACGACAACCAATGTCAATAACGACCACTAGTAACTGGCATAAAGCACATACTATGAATATTGTTACTTAAAGGGCTACTTCCACTTTCTTTATTATTGACTCACGCGTTTAACTACTGAACGCTTTTAACGTAATATTTGCTGTTTTATTGTTAAATCTGCTTTAGCACTTTTCAAATTTCTTGAAAGGAAAACACTATTATTTTCTTTCAATTCACACTTAAACCTTCTCTTTGCAAATTTTTATATACGATTTCTCCCCAATAATGGTTATTGGAGTCGCTTTTATACGTACTGCAAAAGTAAATTTTTACAAACAAAACCAGCACTGACCTTTCTAAGGTCTCTTAAAGAATCCGATCGCGATTCGCCTTTATTTAAGCTCTAACCAAGCGATTTTTTCTTGTCTCAATTCGGCTCTCGCTTTTATATCCTCTGTCCAACATTCTCGCGCCACTATCAAAATTCACCTTGGGTTACTTTGCCGAGTGCAAAACCTGAATGGAACCAACGCAAGCCAGAGTTAGAAAAACGTAGCCGTCTTGAATCTTCATATAAACATACTCACTACTCATCGCAAAAGCGATTATTGGTAATCATATTCCCCCTGTACTTTATTTAGATACAACTTTTCATAAGAATTTCGCATGTGGGTGATTCATCTTTTCGAGCGATTCAAGAACCTCCAACCCATTTACCTTTGAATAATTTTCAATTTTCCATTACTGCACAATGTTACATTTATACAAAAAAAATATACATGCATATTCCTTACTGCATATTAATACAATATCAATATATCATAAACTCACTCACTCATACGTCTACAACCGTTTCTTTAATCCTGATTCATTTGTACACAGCATCAAAAGGTCAGTGGCAATCCGGTAGTTTAGACAAGTAAGAATAGTCCCAAAACACTACCTTTCATCCAAATTTAATGCTTTCAACATGAAAATATATAGTTCACGAATCAATATACTTATTTGTAAATTTAACTTATTTACTTATAAATAAGCTAAACAGCTACAAAAAATTTTATTGTTTTTAATAGTTTTAATCAATAAAAAATGATTCTAACTTATTTTTTCGTCACAAAGAATTTTTGAAAAAGTCCAGTTTTGTGGAAGTGGTTAGCGTGAACGTTGATTTACGTATAGAGTGATTAGAATAGCATAAATCAAATCAGGGAAAGTCATACATCAGAGGGCTCTAGTTTGTTTAAAGTCGAAATTATTGGTATAATTTTTCCGCAAACAAACGCTAGTACACCACAGTAATGTTCAAAAGCAAACAAAAGCTTACTTACCTTTCATAGCATTCAACCAGTTAAATCAGCAATAGGATTTTTCGACTGGTGCTATCTATAGATGCTTCAAAATATTCCCACGCAATATCTTGCAAGATCAAAATAATGCATATCCACTCTACATTAGTTAAAGCCTTATCTAATGTTGGTTAAAATAAAACTTTCTAGTAACTTAAATTTTGGAATATACTTTCAACAAATTTTTAAAGCCTAAATACGGAAAATTACATAACTGTTAACCACAAAGTAAACCATAGAGTAAGCAAGCGGAAAACGCCTTATCAATAAATTGCATTGACGTCTGAAGAACGCCCGTTCAAATCCTCAATCACAAGCGCTGTGCACACGTTTCAAAACATGCATACGTACCAAAGAAAAAATATGGAATAAACACAGTTTTATTACTTTACCGCGAGTTTGCAGTTTCACTAAATTGCAGAGTTGCAGAACAAAGGAATGTAATTAACCCCGTTGAGATTGCTCTCTTATTAGATCAGGAACAACATACAATCGAAGTCTTCAATTATTTCTTTATTAACAAACCCCTGCAGTGAGCATACTCTTTTAATTTACAATCGAAAACTAACAGCGAAATATTTAAATCTAGTCCAGGCGTTGTGTAATTATCTATCCACTCGGTTTGATTATTATTACAAATATGCTGCTTTTTACACATAACTCTTCGTTGTGTATGCAAAATACTTTAACAAATTTTATAGAGCTGTGTGTATACTATAAGTAGTGATTAGAACAGTTCAGTGCGAGATCTTCCATAAGCACAATACCAAATACGGCAGCCACGGAAATCCACTTAAAGCATAAAACTAATCCAAAAAATAGACGAACACTAAAAATTAACACACTTCTCAATGGAAATGGGAATGTTATTAATAATGAATGAAACACCAACACAAAAATTTCCTCAGGGTGCTTGAATTCTACCTATAACACATAATTAGCGAAAGGGTTCACTCCCTCACGATATCTTCAGAGAACCATCAGTTGAATCGCTGGTATAATTCGCGCATTGTGTAATATTGCCTTTCTTAAACTTTTTACAATATAATTTAATTCTCAAAACCATCCAGTTCCTTTAGCGAAATAACAATAACAAAATAGAATAATATTTACGTAAAGGTCAAAACTCTACTGACGATACCTAAATATACAATAAAATTAAAAGAAAGTCTAAGGCAAATTCAATTAATTACCTGTGTCCCTATTACAAGGTACACTAGCAAATTCTTCACCCACTTGTCATATGCCAACATTTTTTGCATTATTTTAGTCTAAATTAAGAAATTTTATTCTTACCCACGAATTTTAAGATAACTAAGGTAATGCGAGACAGAATATTTCTGAATATTGTTATTTAGGGATTTGGGATTATTTTGCTTTTAATCAAGATCAATTCAGTTTATGGGGACCTTTAACAACTTGCTCCATATTTCATAAAGATATATCACAGAACCATTTTACCTTGACTGCCATGTAGCAGAAGTAAATATCTGCAACCGACCCTCTCCCCTCGCTTACATTTTTCTTGATGTCCCGTTTCTGTTTATGCGTTGTTTGGTTGATATTCTGCATGTAGCAGCAGTACACAGTAATTAAGCCGTTATCAAAATGGAACTGGTTGTCCTTTTTATTTTCGTAACAAAAATAATTAAGTGTGTGTATATTAGCAACATATTTTTGGACGTAACTTTCTGCATAGAAACCAGAATAATATGTAAAATGTAAATCCAAAGATATACTGGTATTAAGTTTTCCAAGTACAAGCTATCATTAAAGTGGACCGTTTTGCATGATATGAAACAATTTCATACAAACCGCTTGTATCCGTTGTGGTGAAGTATTTTAATATTTTAGAAATATTCTTCTCCATATGAGTGAAATACTAAGTTGATCATAATAGAAACTGGAGCATAAGCAAAGGTTTGTAATAACTCACATTGAACGGTGCCAATTGTAATAACAAAACGTGGTGATGAGGTAATATTCTCAAATTGTTATGATGTAATTTGAATGAGATAATTAATAAATAATGAAATTAGGTAAAGTTCTCCCTAAACACCAATCACATAACTAATGGAGATACTAACCTTTCACCACTAATTGTGCCTTTAACTCATCGGTAAATTAAGTAGGGCGGGTTCAAATAAAATGATTGCTTAATTCCTATTTGCTTGATTACTTTCGCTTATTCAAAATAATAAAAAATACAATGTAAAGAAAAACAATAAAATGATAACTCGAGCGCCAAACTGTTTTTGTTTTGTTATACGGAACAGTTAAACCTAATTTAGTGAACAATAATAGTTTTTATTAAAATAAAAAATATCAACGTGCAATTGTGTTTATTTAATATTCAATTGAAATGATTAAGTCAAAAAGGTCTTAAATCTATTTGTTAATTACACAAAAAATATAATTAGATAATTACCTTGGAACAGTTCTGTACATAAAATTTTAATACCGCTGGTAACACTTGAATCGGAATGGTCAACTGTCAACTAGGTGATGTCATTCTCACCGTTGTGCAATCTCTTGAAATTAAGCTACCAGCCACGACCAAACTGCCAAACTGGAATAATCCTTACTTTATACGTAAAAATTATGTATCCACTTTATATGTTGCATTGTGTTGAAGTGAATGCATAAAGTGCAATTTAAGAGGTAATCAAATTAACATTAAAATAGTGTAATTAAAGTATTAAAGTAAAGTGAAGTAAGTAACGTGAAGTTCCATTAAAAATTAAAAAAATAATAGCTATAATAGTGCCTGAAAAAGAGCAAATGTTTTAATTTTAAAAATTACGAATTAAAAGGTAAGTTACCATCAAAACTGATGGCACTATTACGCAAAATTTAGGGAACACCCCCAAAACAAGTCGCTTCCTGCTGTAACATTCAGTAGCAAGTGAAGTAAACAGAAGCTTTCAGAATAGCACCTATAATTGCCCCCCCCAAGCATCTGCGCATAGAATTAAGTTATCACTCGTTGAGCGGATAATTTTTTACGGAAAGGGAAATATAAATCTTTACGAAATATTACACTTAAAAAGATATGTACCATGAAGATATGCAAATTAAGTTGCCTACCTCATTCCTATAATGCAAAACTTAAAAACTTTTTCTTATATTTACTACTAAATGAATGAAAGATCTAAAATTAAAGCATAATTAGTACAACACGAAAAAGTGTTGTTACACACCCCCTCCAAAAATTTGAACTCGGAGATCACCAAACACTAAGCTAATAAATGAAATTATTAAAATTTAAGAAAACAAAAAAATGTTAAGCTAATTAAAATCTAAGCGAAACGTAAAAGAAAATAAAAAGGAACTGTACGAAGAAGTACGGAAAATGTGGTGATGTCGGTCAGGAAAGACCCCTCGCAACACCATAAAAGCTAATAACGCGCTACCACCCGCATACGCCATTAGTCGAGAATAAAGGACCTGAAACCTTAATTAAAGTAAATAACTTTAACTGGTTTGTGAAGCAAACCACCATCAGAAGAGCAAAATGAGTAACCGGTAAAAAAATTTGAAGATAAGATAAAAACGAACGGAATACCAACCATGACCTAAAGGGTCAGCGGGCGGGGAACCCGGGAACAGTTTTCGTGCAACTATAAAAAATCACGGCAAAATGCCACTCCACTCGAGAGTATAAAAAAAATCCTTCCGGACTAACAAAAAACACGTAGACTTGAGGCTGAGAGAGAGCAATTCCATTACCCTACCCCGGTGATCTCAAACCAAGCCTCCTAGGTACGTCACACAACTACTAGTCACGTTCAATACGATAAAATCGGTAAATCTCAGATACGACTATTTCCACGGCAAATTAGCTCAGGATGCTTCGTCGTGGAGAACAAGAGATTCTGGTTTCATGTTGTTCTACAGTCGTCGTCCAAGACCAAACATTCCCTAACTAACACGCACGTTTTATAAATGAATCGAAATCTAAGTGAGGTAGCAAAGAAAAAGATCAAGCACTCTTACGAACACAACAACACACCCCCCTAAAACTACCAAAACGTCATAATCAGGAAGTCAACTAATCGAGGTTGACACGAGGCGAACCGAAGTCCTCAAGCACCGTCCAAGAATAGAACGCTAGACAAAAATGTATACAAGCATTACTAGTTTTCTTATCAACGGTATAGAGTTTGAGAATTACACGTTAAATTAACGATCAGAGGTAAACTCAAAATAATTATCTTAAATTTTACTATTGTAACAATAGCTAACTGTAAATACAATAAAAGAGGATAATCTTCCTGAGAACTAATGTCCCAAAAAAAATCGGCAAAACAATCGCACGATGGTATCTAAATATCAACCATCATGCTAACAAATGTAGCAAAAATAAAATAAGTGGTTTTCAAAGCCACTAAATTTAAAAAAAATAAAACAATGTGCGAAATAAGCACAAAAATAAAATTACTTTGAAAAATTATCAAAATAATTAAAATGTAAATAAGAAAACCAGAATGAAAAATCTCAAAAATACTAAAATAGAAAAATAATTAAAAAGAATACAAAAAAACTAAGAACTAATGGGGTTTTAAATCTTTAACATGAAAAACACCTAATGGTTTATTATCCATAGGAGTGGCTAATCGGTAGGTAGTTGGACCTACCATCTCAATAACTTTTGCTTCAATAAACTTAGGAGCTAACTTCTGACTATAATTCTTAGTTGCATCAGATAGAGTAAAATTCTTCTTCCAAACTAAATCGCCAACGTTTAATTTCAACGGACGACGTCGCAAATTGTAGGATTTTGAATTTCTTTCGTAGGCTGCATGTAAATTTTGTTTAACATGTTTAAAAATGGGTGAAAGTTCATTTAAATCTTGAACTAATTGTTCACGGTTATTACAAATAAACCATCCTCTTTAAAATCCTTCAGTCGACCATAAAAATCTCCACAAATGGGAACTGTCCGACCAAACGCCAAAAAGGAAGGTGAAAATTTCGTAGACTCATGAACAGCATTACGAATAACATGGGCAATTTTGTGAATTTCAACATCCCAATCCTTGTGATCATCTTTAAAATAAGACCTAATCGCAGTACCTACTACTTTATTAACTCTCTCAACAAAATTTACTTGAGGGTGATAACTTGCATTAAACCAAATGGATTGAACTTTGTAAGAACTCATTAAATTTTTAAATTGTGAACTTTTAAATTGAGGACCGTTGTCCACCATACAAATTTGGGGAACACCATTAACTAAAAATACATAATTCTCAATATATTGACAAATACCTTTAGCAGTAGCACTGCGCATAGGGTGAATCAAAGTAAATTTAGTAAACCAATCACAAATAACTAACAAAACTGTGTTACCACTCTTCGATCTAGGAAAAAGACCCACTAAATCAACAGAAATACATTGAAAAGGATAAGAGACATTTTTTTCTTTACCCATAAAACCATAGTGATTAAAATGTGAAGACTTGCTTCGGTTACAAATATTGCAATTCCTAATGTATTTGGAAATATCTGACTTCATTTTTGGCCAATAATAAAATTCTTTAATTTTTGAGAAAGTTTTAAAAACACCAAAATGTGATGATGTAGGATCATCATGAAATTTTTGTAAATTATCTTTTCTTAAAGATTTCGGGACAATTAACTTCCATTCCACTAAATTCGATTCGATGTTTAAATCATTAGAAATAAATTTGTAGAGTTTATCATCTTCAACTCTCCAATCAGGAAATAATTCAGAATTTTTAGAAACATTGGCCAGCATTTTCTTATACCAATCGTCTAAATCTACCACAGAAAATTATAAAGAACTAACTTCCAAAGGGGTTCTAGAAAGTGCATCAGGAGCAACATTTAATTTACCTTTTCTATGAAAGACTTCAAAATCAAATTGCTGAAGTTTAACACTCCATGGGGCTAATCAACCTGAAAGATATTTTAAATTATTGAGCCAAATCGGTGAATGATGACCAGTAATAACTTTAAAATGGGTACCTTCAATATAAGGTCTAAACTTTTGAATACCAAAAATAACTGCAAGTAACTCACGTTCTGTAATTGAATAATTTTGCTCGGCTTTGTTTAAAGTACGAGAACCATAGGCAATAACAACTTTATCCTCTCCTACTCCTTGTGTTAAAACACATCCTACTCCACAATTGGATGCATGGCATTGTAAATAAAATGTTTTAGAAAAATGAGGGCTCGCTAAAATAGGAGCATCAACTAATAAAGATTTAATTTTTAAGAATGAATCGTTGGCTTCTTTATTCCATAAAACTTTCTGAGTTTTCCTCTTGCCTTTCAATAAATTATTAATCGGGGCTAAAATTGTGGAAAAATCATGAATGAAACGTCTATACCAAGAACACATTCCAATAAAACGTTTAACTTCTGTAAAAGTATGTGGTTGAGGAAATTGAGTAATAGCTTCCACCTTTAAAGGATCGGTGTGAAGACCATTCTTATCAATAACAAAACCTAAATATGATAATTGAGGTTTACAAAATTCACATTTATCTAAACTAATATTTAAATTGGCATCATTAAGCCTTTTAAAAACTATATAGCAACATGTTCCTTAAAAGTGCTTGAAAAAATAATAATATCGTCTAAATAAACTGATTGAGATAAATCATGTCCTAAAATTGAATCCATAAATCGTTGTAATGTACTGGGAGCGTTGGTAAGTCCCATTGGCATAACAGTACACTCAAATAATCCTCTACGTGGAACAGTAAAAGCAGTTTTTTCACAATTCGCAGGGTCTAAAGCAATTTGCCAAAAAGCTTTTATTAAATCAATTGAAGTTAAATATCGAGCATCTCTTAATTTATCCAAAATATCGTTTAAAAATGATAATGGGTAAGCATCTTTTTTTGTAACAGAATTTAATTTCTTAGCATCAAAACAAACTCTAAAATCGCCTGACTTCTTTCTAACTAAAACCGTTGGAGAATTCCAAGGAGAGGAACTGGGTTTAATAATTCCTTGCTCTAACATATCATCAATTTCTCGGTTCGCATGCTCCAACATAGCAGGAGATAATGGAAAATAACGTTGTTTAATTGGTACTGCATCACCAGTATCAATAGAATGAAAAACTTTATTTGTTTTACCTAATCTTGAAGATGATAAGGTTTTAAAAAGGTCAATAACTTGATTTAATTCAAAAACTTGATCATTATTAAGATCATAAATACTCTTAATCATAGAAAAAATTGTTTCCGCAGAGTTTGCAACAAAAGAATTTTCTCTAAAATCAGCTTTAATTTCAAATAAATGACAAAAATCTACCCCTAAGGTAAGTGCAGTAGTAATAAATTCAGAAAAAATAACAGAAATAGTTTTAGTGATACCATTAACAGTCAAAGATAAATCAACACTCCCCAAAATGGATTGTGAAGAACCAACAGCAATAATCAATGATGAAAAAGGTGAATTCCTATTTAATTTTAAATCATATTTATCAATTAGATATAAAGCAGGCTTACCTAAAATTGTTACGGTAGCTCCACTATCTAATAAAGCAACAAAATTTTCGTTAAAAATCTTTACATTAATAAAAGGTCTAATATCATTATTCTTCTCTACAAATTTAGAACAAATTTTCGTAGTTCCATAAAATTCCTTATTAAAATATTATATAAGCACAAATAATAAAATTTCACTAATTATAAACACTATAAAAATATCAAGCGTAATAATAAATGGTTACACTCCTTAAAATCGGTCAACTCCAACAGTCAAAACAAACAAAAGCGGAAAATAACCAGAATATGGAATAACAGCAAAGCATGTCTCTTTTTCTGGCCTCTGTGCAATAATATTCAAGTGTAATAAAAATATCAAATATAAAGTGATTAAAATATTCAAGTCCCTGCTCGCCCACGCCAAATTGTAATAACTCACATTGAACGGTGCCAATTGTAATAACAAAACGTGGTGATGAGGTAATATTCTCAAATTGTTATGATGTAATTTGAATGAGATAATTAATAAATAATGAAATTAGGTAAAGTTCTCCCTAAACACCAATCACATAACTAATGGAGATACTAACCTTTCACCACTAATTGTGCCTTTGACTCATCGGTAAATTAAGTAGGGCGGGTTCAAATAAAATCATTGCTTAATTCCTATTTGCTTGATTACATTCGCTTATTCAAAATAATAAAAAATACAATGTAAAGAAAAACAATAAAATGATAACTCGAGCGCCAAACTGTTTTTGTTTTGTTATACGGAACAGTTAAACCTAATTTAGTGAACAATAATAGTTTTTATTAAAATAAAAAGTATCAACGTGCAATTGTGTTTATTTAATATTCAATTGAAATGATTAAGTCAAAAAGGTCTTAAATCTATTTGTTAATTACACAAAAAATATAATTAGATAATTACCTTGGAACAGTTCTGTACATAAAATTTTATTACCGCTGGTAACACTTGAATCGGAATGGTCGACTGTGTACTAGGTGACGTCATTCTCACCGTTGTGCAATCTCTTGAAATTAAGCTACCAGCCACGACCAAACTGGAATTATCCTTACTTTATACATAAAAATTATGTATTCACTTTATATGTTGCATTGTGTTGAAGTGAATGCATAAGGTGCAATTTAAAAGGTAATCAAATTAACATTAAAATAGTGTAATTAAAGTATTAAAGTAAAGTGAAGTAAGTAACGTGAAGTTCCATTAAAAATTAAAAAAATAATAGTTGTAATAGTGCCTGAAAAAGAGCAAATGTTTTAATTTTAAAAATTACGAATTAAAAGGTAACACCATCAAAACTGATGGCACTATTACGCAAAATTTAGGGAACACCCCCAAAACAACTCGCTTCCTGCTATAACATTCAGCAGCAAGTGAAGTAAATAGAAGCTTTCAGAATAGCACCTATAATTGCCCCAAGCGTCTACGCATAGAATTAAGTTATCACGCGTTGAGCGGATAATTTTTTACGGAAAGGGAAATATAAATCTTTACGAAATATTACACTTAAAAAGATATGTACCATGAAGATATGCAAATTAAGTTGCCTACCTCATTCCTATAATGCAAAGCTTAAAAACTCTTTCTTATATTTACTACTAAATGAATGAAAGATCTAAAATTAAAGTATAATTAGTACAACACGAAAAAGGGTTGTTACAGGTTTTATAATACTATTTAGTTCTTTGTGAAAAAAAACCTTGCCAACTTCATTATGAATGACTTTTTCAATTTACTACTTTATTGTGCACGTATCCACGTTGAACCCATAGCGTATTAATGTAGGAATGTTATTTGAACTAGGTTTCCAACTCACTAATTTTTAAAACGATGTTTGAAGTCCCACGATGCCACTTTCTAAAGGTGAGATTACACTGTACCTACACTATTTTTTTCTTGGGTTCGCATAGCATGCTTAGAGTGAGATTATTTTTGAACGAATAGTACTAATTTTACTAATGACATGTATTGGCCATAAATACTTATACTATTATGCATCGAAGCAAATAAAAATTGTGTAGTTATGTAATCACACTTGGGTACAATCAGTATTAAGTTCACTGCTTCGTAAATCGCGTAAAATAAAGGCTGTATTTTAAGAGTATTATTCAGGATTTAAAAAAATTATGATATTCCTTAGGTAATCAATTTTTTTAGTTCCATACACTTTGGGGAAAAGTTACTCAAACGGCGATAATTACCTACTATAATAATATTAAATACCCAGGTCTTTTAATATAACGCGTAAAGATGTAGCACCAGCGTGCCAACGTAAGTCATTGTGGAGTTTCTCGCGTAGAGCAGGAATTGTCACCCGTGCACCCTAGGTCTTGTGAAAATTATATACTATATTGCGAAAAAGACTCTTTTCGAAATCTTCCAAGCCGGTCACAGGAGACGGACGTGGGCGTTTCTTCCTGGAGTTGAAAATACTGGTTTTCCCTCTTCTGTTGGACCTTCACCCTCTTTAATAATATTTGCCACTGATCAAACAGACGCTTTTGTTGCTTCAGACACACTTTCTTTTAATTGCTTCAAGGTATATGTGGGGTGTAAGTTTTTCAAATAACTGTACACATTATATATCACCTCACGCGTTTGACCACTTATTACTTGGCCACTTTTTCCCAATGTAGAACTCATATCTCTAGACTCGCTTTTAAATCACAGTTGAAAACGAAGTAACTAATAAAAACATTTTTGAATATTTGCTAATCTATTGTTATTGATACTAAGGAATGTCAACTATTAGGATTTCTTTAATGAGAATTTAAGCAAATGCTACTAGCATTACATGCGCCGCAAAAATACTTATTTATTTTACTATGTGTTGTGAAAGTATTTGTTGTTTATACATATTTGTCTAATAAATTTGAGTATTATGATTTTTAAAATACACATAGGACACAAAATGGTTCACTGTCGTTTTGTTGCAATAATTGTAATAAAGTTAAATTAACAAGTACGTATGTAAATTAATAACAGAAATAAATAATTAATTAGTGTAATACATGATAATAAACGGAACGCGCTTTTGGTGGCGACGTCACTGACATGCCGCGCTTAAGAGACTTGAAGTTGGGCGAATGCGCATCCAACGTTCAGGCATTCTTTGGCCGCGGACTGTATATATATATATATATATATATATATATATATATATATATATATATATATATATATATATATATATATATATATATTATATATAATATATATATATATATATATATATATATATATATATATATATATATATATATATATATATATGTGTCTTGAATTTCTGGACATAGGAATTCCCATGTTAAAATAAACTATTGTAAATATTGGCTCCCTAATTATTTTACAGTAAAATGTCAAATGTAAAACTTCTTAAGGAAAAAAGGCTGCTTCTTATGTTACAATTGCATTTACATTTGGTTCATCTGTTTTCGAGAAAATTAGGAAAAACTTAAGGGCTTTTTCGTAACCGGTAACGTTAGTAAGCCATGTGTCAGGATAAATACAATAAGGAGCACAAATAAAATAAGTATGTTATAAACAAGAAGATGATATTCTAAATAAACAAATTGATTATGAAAATTGGAAAATAAATAACAAAAAATCATCATTTCTACTATTTGATCAAGTGTTCAAATAAATCTACGTTTGCACCTAAACAATATTCTTCAATGGTGTAATAATTCATTTTTATAAACAAATTTTTCTTTAAAAAGTAATAATCTGTCCCAAATAAAGTTTTAATGATGAATGAATTATTTTTGAGCAATGAACGATTTGCAATGACAATTAATAATTATTGTTAGCATTGTCTGTCTAAAGCAAAGCAACCTTGACCAGTTACGAAAAAGCCCTTAAGTTTCTCCTAAATTTCTCGAAAACGGATGAACCAAATGTAAATGCAATTGTAACATAAGAAGCAGCCTTTTTTCCTTAAGAAGTTCTACATTTGACATTTTACTGTAAAATAATTAGGGGAGCCAATATTTACAATAGTTTATTTTAACATGGGAATTCCCTAGGTCCAGAAATTCAAGAGACACAGTGTATATTATGACGCTACTGTGAAACGCACTTACATTCGTCAATGAAACATGTATAACACTATATACGAAATATCACTTAAAGTAGTCAACAATAATTCCCTTTGCATAACAAAACATTTTTTAATCTAAACCTTTTTTACTCTTTATAAAGTCAATAAACTCTTGATAAGAAGAAATAAGAAGAAAAAGCGTTAGCACACAATGTTCTTTTAATTTAATTTACGAGTTCCTTTAAGAGCAATTGCCTAATATTAATTGGCAGAATCCTGAAAATTGATAAGGCCTGATATATAGCACGGTTTTGGGATTCTTCCAGGCTGAAGTAATTTATTTGTTTGTTAAATTTCATTATAGTATCGTATAAATGATTGTTACACTGTTTACTGTACATCGACTCGTCTTATCTTATACATTTAAAGTCTTAGAACCGTCTCTGCATTCATCCCAAAAGTTAAACCCAACATGACGCGCACTGCTTTGCTTTACAATTTAAATATATTCTTCAAAGAAGAGCGGTGAACCCGACACCCAAGCTACATTGGCGATTTCAACGTACTTTAGATAAATACATAAGAATCAGTTTTTACAAAATCAATCGACACATTATTGACGAGGCTTGGTAGGAGAAAAGTGGATGGAATGAGTTTTTAGTGCGATCATCTCACAATTAGTTTTAAAATTAGGCGAGTATCAATAACACAACCCGGAAAACGTCGCCGGGTAAATTTCTTAGTGAGCAGTGTACATGGACTGCAGAATAAAATTGGGCTTACAGTTATTTCTATAATTAATCTCTCCTTTTTTGGGTACAGGTAAAAGTAACGAAAGTTTTATCATACCTGGAAAAATCGCAGAGTTTATAATGGAATCAAAACATGTTGGATTGCATTAGGACTACGTAATTTAAGTGAGGCTTGCATGACTTTAACTTAACCTTCCGCAGGTCACACCAATTTTTCTAACTTCCTTGGTCGCCCCGGTGTCTGAGACCAAGCTTGAAAACATCAGTCTTCTAACAGTTTTTTTTTAATATAGTCATTTAATTAGTTTATTGCACTTGTTCAAACAACTTCACATAAACAGTATATATTTGGTAGCAACAAGAAAAAATACAAATAAAAGTATGGTTCACGATAAAACGTTCAAAATAACCGTAACATAATGCAAATGTGACCTATACATGTGAAAACATAAAAACCTGGTTTTTCTGGTTTTTTTCGAATTTCAGTACATGCATCGACCATGGGAAACATTTTGGGAAGCCGTTTGAATTTTCACAGATTGCATGCACTCTACATTGAAAATTTCGTGGAAGATTAGTTTGAGTGGTGCGTAGCGCAATATGGGAGCGAATTAGCTGATCTACTATTTCTTTCAGAAAATTTCTTTTACCAAAACATACTGGTGCATTCTGGTCGATTAGTTAATTCTAAAGTATTATGAAAACACTAAAAACGCATATATTTCTATTTAGTGGGACTGGCAGCACTACTGCGGGCATAACTGTTGGTTGTTGATTCAATGTATTTATTTGTGCATGCAAGAATAATTGCGACAATTTCATCGACACATTGCCACATTTCGAAAGAATTTTTTACACTTTTGTTACTACGGTGGAGCCCAGAAAACGTGTAATAATATTTTCCTGCCGCGTTCGCACCGTTCTCGGTTTTGGTGGGTGTCGTTTAAAGTAACTGATTCCGTCTTTACCAACGTACGTAAAAAAAACAATGTTTAATAAAAATATTATTAAAAATAATATTTTTAAAAAATTTGCCACAAAAAAATAATCTTGATAAAAGTCAAAAAAATTACTGGTTTTTGGAGTTATTTGAGGTTTTAGCAAATAATTCTGACCAAATTAATAAATTATTTTAAAATGAAACAATTAATAATTTTCATGCACGAGAGCGAACTACCTCAGGGAAAAATGATTGTTTCAGAAACAAATATGAGGTAAAAATATTGTAAATTGTTTAGAACTTAAAAAAGGTTTTAATTGTATGACACAGAACATACAAAGGAAACAATTAAGAGAAAACAAAGAATAACACAAAACAAACAGAAAAAAAATTTAATAAGTAGGTAGGGGTTTTTACATTAAATGTTCGAAATACCCACCATTTTAACGAATATATAATGGGAAACGTTTTCCTAGTGAAGGCATAATCATAATTCTTGAATTAACATTTTTAAATTATTTTCAACGCTTGAAGTTCTTCAATGAAATTTATTTCGATTGAATATACTTTTTGTTTAACTAAACTCCACACATCAAAATCCATGAGATTTAGGTCAGGGGACCTTGGCTACCAGTAGATAGGAGCATCAACACCTCGACCAATCCAACGATTTGGAAAATGTTCGTGGAGCCATCTTCTAGCTTGTCTACTGAAATGACGTGGAGCACTGTCATACATAAAAACCATATTTATTCGTAGATGAAGAAGCAAATATTCTAATAGCGGAAATAAACGATTATCCAGAAATTCATGGTAAACATCACCATTTAAATTTCCCTCAAAAATATGGTGTGCAACGATGCGGTTGCCTATTGAAGCAGCCCATACATTGAACTTAAAATTATATTAATAATGCGTTACACCTTTTACCTGTTAGTTTTCCTCTGACTGTTATGACTATTAAACATACCTTGTGTAGTAAAAGTTGATTCATCAGTGAAAAGAATATTTTGTAAAAAATCAGGGTTCTTTCTTGTAATAATTAGCAAAACAATCTTCTGAAAAAAATACCTTCAGGCAATAATTCTTGTACTTGCCTATATTGAAACGAGAGCAATAATTGTTCTTTTAATGCACGATGTACACTAGAAACACTTGCGTTACTTGCCTTTGCCACATTTCTTACACTTATCCTAGGATCAGTAACAACTACGTTTGACATATTTTCTTATGTTTGAGGAATTTTACTACTCGTGGTCTACCAGAATTTATCTTTTTTTGGGTTAAATGTTGCAGTCTCACGGCACTGCCTCACAAAATTCAAAAATGTTTTTGAATCCGGAACATTTCTTCTTGGAAAATTTTCCGCGTATCTTCTTTTCGCTGCTTTAGCATTTCTATCACATTCCCCTAATGTTAACAACATACCGGTATAATCACTATTAGTGTACATATTCATTTCCAAAGTTTTTAAAAGTGTTATTACTTGTTCAACAAACCAAAACTATAAACAACAATGTGTCAAACGAATCTGTCAAACAAAAAAAATCACGAATCTGCAGTCTAAGCCTATTTAATTCAAGTAAATCACATTAATTCAATTCTTCTTTTATTTTCTAATTTAAGGTAAAACATATTATAACCTCAAATAGCTCCAAAACCAGTATTTTTTTTAACTTTATATATATATATATATATATATATATATATATATATATATATATATATATATATATATATACAGGGTGACCCAAACTCGATGGCCAAAATGAAAACAGCTGATTCCTCTGGCCAAAAGGAACAAAAAATTGTTAATGCAGGGTGTGTCTATTGTTGATGGTTTCCAAGATGTTAACTTTTTTTTTAATTTTTTCTATTTCGTGGAATTATTTTTTAAATCACGCTGTGTCTTCCAAACTAGAAGAGTTACAAGAAAACACATTAGGAGAAATTTGTAGAAGATGAAATTGCCTTAAAGAATATTGAATTCATTCGAGACAAACTCATTCAACATTTTTAATGACATAATGAATTCAGAAATAATTTTTTTTCAAATCCCAAGACAAATTTCCAAGAGGAATATTTTTCCAATAGAGATGGATTTGATACATGGCCGATAAAGGGTAAACTTCCTTTTTTCGTAAGCTTCACAATGATATGAAAAAAACTTATGGTTGACGTACTAATTACTGAATTGTTACAGGAATACACCTCAGGAAAAACTTTTAGAGCATAAAATTACCTTCAAAAATATGGTAGAGTAGATGAGAATTGACGATTTGTCCCTCACTTTTCAATCAATCTGTACATTTACGGCAAGAAATACGTCTCCTTTACTGATATCTTTTCATCACCGTAGCAACGACTTGACATTAGTAAGTTAGTTGTCAAAATTTGTTTGCTATTACAGTTTTGCTGATTTCAATACGAGTTCTTTCTGTTGTAGTGATATTGTAATTTAGTTTTTGAGTCGTTCTTGTTCTTGTTATTATTATTGTTCTTGTTCGTTTTCGTGTTTTCCTTCCTGAGTCATGTTTTCAAATGAAGAATATGCCGATATTCATTATTATTATGGTGTTGCCCAAGGGAATGCGAGTGAGGCTGCTAGACTGTATGCAGCTTCTAATATTAAAATATTAGAAGGTCGACTATTACGTTAAATCAAGTTTAAAAAAAAATCCATATAAATATGTATGCATTTGAAATATTACAGTACAAAGACTAAAATGTATATAAAACTAAAACAATAAACCGAACAAGTAGCTAGAAGCAAACAGTATTTGGCAACCTTAAGAAAGAATTAATTGGGTTCTTGTATAAATGAAGTAGTGATGGGAGGGCTATTAATAATTTCATTGACTAGTTGCAATTATCGTTTTTTTAACTACACATACAGGGTGGCGCATTAGTGTGTCCCATATCTCCTTTATTTAAAGAGATACAAAAAAAAATTAATTACAAGAGTTGTAAGATATGTTCTGGTGCACATTCCAAATATATTTTTAACTATGCAGGGTAGATCATAAAAGCTTAGAAGTAATTTAACATTTTTTTTTAAATAGAAAACCCTATATATTATTACATATTTAGATTCTACATACAATTTTAGACACATTTTATGTATAATGTCCTATACCTAAGTATAATCGTTTTTGACAAATTTCAAATTTTTTGTCAACAATGACGTTTGCAAGCCAAAACATAGGCAGAATTTTTTTCTAAACGAAGCCTTTATCAATTAGTTATGGTTGGTTTCCTTGGAAATGGGGACATACTCTAATGGGCTGCAAAAATGGAGAATAAAAAGTAGATTCAAAAAAACCTATAGTCATTTTTTTTTAATGGAAACCCCTTATTTTTTAATTCTATCTTATTTAGCATTGAAAATAAGGGTGACTTTGTATAAGAGTGTATATTCTAAAAATTGTAGTTTTTGAAATAATGGCAATTTAACATTTTTTTATTGTAAAAAGGCTATACGGCTTTCAAGTTTTGTTGTTAGTTGGCCGAGACGGCGGGGCGCGTCGAACCAAAAAAAATCGAGCACTTGAGATCGAAATATTACAATTGATTGAACCCCATATAAATAATTATTTTATTAAACGAACTTAAAGTAAATACAATATTTTTTTATTCAACAAATTACGTCCTACTCTTAATCATAAGCTTAACACCTCTAATGTAACTAAACCTGTTACTAATTATACAGATAAAAGTACTAGAAACACGTCAAATACGTACTACCTAATAAGTTGTTCGAAATTTTCGCCTCTTTCTTGAATACACATTGCAACACGTCTCTCAAATTCGCTGGTTAAATTTCTACACATTTCAGCACTAATGTTTTGAAAACAGTTTCTAATCTTAATCTTCATGTCTTCCTTTGTTGAAGGCGGTATTTTATAAACCTGCTCTTTGACGTACCCCCATATGCTAAAGTCCATTTTAGTAAGATCTGGGGATCTAGCGGGCCAAGCAACAGGCCCTCCCCTCCCAATCCAACATTCTGGATATCTAGCATTTAAAAAAGTTACTATCGGACTGTGATGTACTGGGGCCCCATCGTGAAGAAACCACATTTCTTGTTGCGTATCCTGTGGCACTTGACGCAACAAATTAGGTAGATGGTTTTGCAGAAAGTCTAAGTATACTTCCCATGTTACTCGTTGATCAAAAAAGTATGATCCAATTACATGATTACTGACAACACCTCCCCAAACATTTAAAGGCCATCTAGTTTGAGAAGTATATCTTACAAAATTTGGATTTTCGTTAGAATAGTAATGAAAATTGTGTCAGTTTACACTTCCGTTTCTGTGAAATGTGGCCGCATCTGTAAATAAAATCAAATGAACAAAATTTCTTTGTTGGTTTATTTTGTTTTGAGCTCATTGACAAAATTCCAGTCGTCTTTGATAATCTTCAGGAACCAACTCTTGAAGTTGAATGTGATAAGGGTGCATTTCTTGAGACTTCAATATCCGCTGTACCGTACGTCGTTCAACACCAACCTGCTGAGAAATGGGTCGTTATCCAATATATGGATTTTCGGTAATTGTTAATAGTACATTTAACTGATTTTCAGTCTGTGCACGTTTTTCCCTAGCACTTTTTTCATATAACACATTGCCAGTTCTTTCAAAACGCTCCAAAAGCTTTTCAAATGCCCTTCTTTCAGGTTGCCGTCTCTCTAGAAACCGTTGTTGATACAGTCTTCTTGCTAAGAGCGTATTCTTATCACTAGCTCCCAAAACAAAAATCATATCAACCATCTCGGCTTGCGAAAAATTTATTATTTACAATTTTAATTCAAGTTTTAAATCAATTTGCATAAAATACACCAATTCATCACACAAATTATCAACTGACAATAAATATTGACGTTTCTGATTATCTCTACTATTTTTATATGCCGCGCCTCGCCGTCACGGCCATCTAACGACAAAACTTGAAAGCCGTATAGCCTTTTTACTATAAAAAATGTTAAATTGTCATTATTTCAAAAACTACAATTTTTTGGAATATACACTCTTATATATTTATTATATTTTTATTGCTAAATAAGAAAGAATTAAAAAAATAGGAGGTTTCCATTTAAAGAAAACTGACTTTATAGGTTTTTTTAAACTACTTTTTATTGTCCACCCTGTATGAATATATTACAAAAATGTCAATACAGCCCATTAGAGTAGGTCTCCATTTCCAAGGAAACCAACCATAACTAATTGATAAAGGCTTGGTTTAGAAAAGATTTCCACCTATCTTTTGACAAAGAATTTGAAATTTGTCAAAAACGGTTAGACTTAGGTATAGGACATTATACATAAAATGTGTCTAAAATTGTGTGTAGAATCTAAATATGTAATAATATAGGGTTTTCTATTTCAAAAAAAAAAATTAAATTACTCCTAAGCTTTTATGATTTACCCTGTATAATTAAAAATATTTTTGGAATATGGGCCAGAATATATCTTACAACTTTTGCATTTAATTTTTTTTTTGTAAGTATCTCATTAAATAAAGGAGATATGGGACTTTGTCACACTAATGCGCTACCCTGTATAAAAAAAAGAATTGAGAATTTTTGGTTTTGAGCTTTTTTTCCACTTCTTATTCTAATTTAACGTAATTGCAACATGTTAGATTTTTTAAATAATAAACCCCTAAATTGAGCAATTGCAGAAGTATAATATATTGGCGATCGGTCTTGTAAGTGAAGTGTAATTCCAAAAATATTCATAATGCATATTTTTAGGATTAATAAAATAACCTAAAGAGAATTAGTTACAAAAGTAATGTTTAGCTGAAAACGTCTAAGTGTTATTTGAAAGTTTTCCACGGTGCCAACACGATTTTTCAATCGGGCCTTATTATAACTTTAAAACTTTTCAAAAGCACAACAATAATTATCTCATTACAAAAAATAATCTTTTCAAATTCTACTAAACAAAATGCTTTTCTATTGAAAACTTCATGTACTTATATCTGTGTATCAAGTTATTTAAATCTTATCTTAATAACTTAGCTTTACTATGAAATGTGCAATTGTGTAGCGGCAATTTGCACAGAAAAGCACAAATTTATATTCTTATATCTTTTATTCTTTACGAAATAGCCAAAAAATTCACAGACAATTTCATTTTGGCACAACTAAGCCATGAAATGAATACAATAAAAATAAACATTTTATTGGACATTGACAAAATATGTTCTTTATATTCTCGTATATCTACTCTATTCATGGCATCATAAATCATATTGGACAAATGTGAAGGGTCGCGAAGACTTGAAATGGTTTACTTTCTTGTGAGATAACGTTTCGACTTGATCTAATTCACTTAGTTTTAAAAATAAAGTAGTAAGTTAAGAACATTGTTCGATATTGCGATATGCTTGCGAATATGAAATAAAAGTATAATAAACTACAATACAATAAATCAATTAAATATCAGTTTCTACCAAGGGTATCTAAGCGATAGATAATAGCGAAAGAAATAATGATAAATTTCTAAACGTTTTATAGCCGCCTTGGATACCTAATCGGAAATTCGTATAAATTACGTCATACATGAAATAGAAACGTCAATAGAAATACCTGGTGTGGAACAAACACAGTACCTTCCAACCTATAAAGTGGAAATCAAAGATATGAAGGAACACATTTTTTTAGGATTATTACGCCACCTCTTTTGTAATACGTTCAGAATCAAAATAGGCAATGAAAAAACAACGATACTAACTTTTGTCAGACGTTTATACTTTCATGTCAGATAGATAGACATGTATGCTAACTTAAAAAAAATTTATAGCCGCCTATCTTTGTAAAAATTATGATGATTCGGTTTTCGCGACCCTGCTCTACTTTTTCGTAAAACGAAAAATGCTACAAATAGAATTATCAGTCCTACTAGTATTTGAGATACAGGGCGAAATTCAAAATTTTAAGCACCCCTCTTAACTGCTTTGCTTTGTAATTTATCGATATGGTGAAAAGTGGGTTTTATACAGAATTTTCCGTAGAATTAATGGCGTGCATACTTTTCTCCATAAAAGTCAGTTTCTTCGCAATAAACTAAAGTTTTTTTTCTTAAAATGGAACGCCCTGTATATTTTTTATTGTATAACAGAGCTTAATCTCAGCTTTTAAAAAACATCTATTGTGTGGCACTTCTTTTGCATTATTATACTCAAAAATGAATGTTACGTTAATTTAACATGTTAATGACATGTAAATACCCGATTATAATGAATTATAATAAACCCAAGATATAGTTGCGTATTCAAAAAGGGCTACTAGGTTCTTACTTTTACGCAGAAATGCAAAAATAGTAACAAAAAATTATGCAGATTAGGTACAATAGTTTTTGAAACATATTCAAACTGGGGAACTTTTTTATTGGGTAAAATGCATCTTACAGCTTCAGAGAAAAGTATTAATGGCAATAAAACGTGTAAAGAATACTCTATATCTAAATTTTTAAGTAGGCTGGGCCTAGTCTGATTAAACGTAATTGACCTGTCAAATCTGATTAAAATTATTTTTGTGCAATAATCGTATTGTTTGTTCATTATGCAAAATATGGAAGAAAATCAAAATTTTGAAAACTATGTAAAATATGATATGCTGATTTGTTGTGGTGGGAGTAATGAAAACGCCGACGCAGCAATAAATTTATATTTTAACAGGTAAATGCAGTTTCCCCAGTATTTATTTTAATAATTAAGTAACTTTACATCTATGTAGGTTTAATTAATTATGGATCACTTTCTAAACCCAGGTCAACAAAATTTAATAAAGAAAATCGAGAATACAATTAGGTTACCGCTTTAGCCAGTGTAGAGGGTAATCCTATAAGTTTTTGCAGAACTATAGAAAGTAGTATTGGAGATTCGAAAACAAGAATCCAAACAATACTTCGCCATCGTAAATATAAGCCATATAAATTCAGGATTCTTCAATGTCTACATCCTGGCGACGCTGAACGTAGGTTAATATTTTGTAACTGGCACTTAAACATGTTAAATATAGTATCCAACTTGGGAAGAAATGTCATATGGTCAGACGAAGCACATTTTAGCAGGTGTTTTAAACAGGCATAATAGCAGATTCTGATCTTATGGAAATCAACACCAAATATTCCCCCAAAGACAGCAAGGACGATTTGGACTAAATGTTTCCTGCTTTATATTATTTATATTATTATTATATATCCTAGATATTTGGATATTTTAGAAATGGTTGTGTCTGAATTATAAGATGACATTCCTTTAGCTCGCTTGAACCAAATTCATTTCCAACAGGATGGAGTCCCATCTCACAATGCGCGAATTATACGCCCGTTTTTGGAAAACAATTTTGGTAATAGGTGGATTGGCACTAATGGGCCGATAAGCTAGCCTCCTAGGTCTCCGAACTTGTCAATCTTACATTTCTTTTTATGGGGTTACTTGCAAAATAAAATATACCAAACTCAATATGATAACAATCAACATTTGACAAATTCAGCTAGAGAAGCTTTCAGACGCTTACAACATCACCGTATTATTGTGCTTAATGTTATAGAATGAATTGGAAGAGTGTATGAAGCATGTATAAGACAGAATAGCCATCAGTTCGAACATCTCTTTTAGTAATTTATATTAGGCGTGTAAAGTTGTAGGTATCATGTTTGATTCTTGATTTTGTGTTTATGCAAAAAGCTCACTAACCCTTAACCTTGTTTCTTCATGGCCAACTATATCATCAAGGTGTTAAATTAACGTAACACTCATTTTGAGGTTAATAATGCAATAGAAGTTCCACACAATATATATTTTTTGAAAGCTGAGAGCAAAGATTTATTATGTAATACAAAAACAAAATTTTGGTTTATTGCGAAGGAACTGACTTTTTGCGGGAAAAACTATGCACGCTACTAAATTCTACGGAAAATTCTGTATACAACCCACTTTTCACCATTTCGATAAATTTCAAGGAAAAGATGTTACAAGGGGTGCTTAAAACGGGAAAATTTTTCGCCCTGTATCTCAATTACTAATAGTACTGTAACAATTCTGTTTGTGACATCTTTCGTTTCACGAAAAAGTAGAACAGGGACGCGAAAACCGCATCTTTCTATCTATGCTCGCAAACGAGGGTAAATTCCAATTTACTAATTTCTTTGTGGCTAAATTATTCTCTCAAATCATTGTATAGAACATAATTATCGTACAACTTTAAAATGCAGGTATATTTGCATCTTGAAAATATGCAAATGTTTTAGAAATGTTTGATAAAACCAAAAACTACGCCTAATGAAAGCCTATCTTCTCCGCCGGACTCTCAAAATGGAATCAGTCCTAAAAGCTAGCATAAATACGAAATTTCAAGTACGCAGATCTGATCTTTCTGGAGTTATAATGGATTCTACCATACATTCACATTCACAAGAACGTACACACGCGGGTACGGACGCACGTATCAAGATCATGACCGATCACTACGAAAGTGTGTTAAAGGTCGTAAAATGAGACAACAGTCGATTTAATGATAATGAAAAACTATCAATTACATGACCTTCTACACTTACATACAGTGTGTACGAAATGTGTGGAACCGGCCTTGTTATTTCAAAACTATTGAAGCTAATTAAATTTTGACTGATAAAATAGGGAGCTGCACAGCCAACTGGAATTCAGCAACATGCCGGTCAATAGCTTAAAACTGTGCGAGAAGTGCTAAATTATGGAGCATCTTACAGAAAAAGAACGTATAGAAATCTTGATGACGATAGGATACGGTGATAATCATATCTACCTTGATAGACCAACCAACTAGTGCACAAATTCGGGAAGAAACAGCAAGTATTCCTCGCGAGTTCATTTTGAATTCAGTTGAACGATTTTATAATCGAATTTATTACTGCCAAGAGGTTTCAGCATCACTTATAAATGATTCTTGTACTAGATGAACTTGATAGACTTAAAACACGGTTTCAACATTCTAATGTTACATTAAACACCATAACACAATTCATTGTTCTCCATGCTAACTGGATCTTCAGTTATCCAGTTAATATAGACTCCCAATCTTTAATTTACAATACCGAAGTTATCTTTAGAGATAACTTGGCAACAGCATTTCGCTGAATTCTACTTGAAAATACCTTTCAAACGGTATGCGATTCGACCCCCCCCCCCTTGCTATTTAATTAAAATTAAGTAGGCTGCACAGGTCCCGACCTTGTCAGTTAAAAAATAACAAATCTGTGGAAATAATAGAAGGATTTGTAAGCAGCATGCATATTAAATTTGATCTATTTAACTTGAATAGTTTTGCAGTAAAAGGGCCAGTTCCATATGTTTGGCACGCACTGTACGCATTATAGTCGATTTAGCGGCAGTGAAAACAATATCGATTCTACAACCCTCTATAACTACTTATGTATTGTATATGTAAGTTGAAAGGTAAATTATTACGCGATCAAACCGCACCAGGCATCGTGGAAGCTCACATGGTAAGAGAGTTGGCAAGCTAACTACACTGGAAATGGGCTGTTTCGATATAAGACGTAAAATATCTGAATTTTAGGTTCAAATACCTTGCGCTCACCATAAAACAATAAATAACACATTCAATCCAGGAAAAATGGTCGACCGACGCCACCATAATCTGGAATTTCTAGGAAATAAATAGTCCTAGGCAAGTTGTTAAGTTAATTCGACCTGACTGTGGAAGATAGAATTCTAGCCTTCTCAATAAAATCATGCACAATTCAAGTTCAAACATTCAATTCGTATAAGACCCTTCCACTTTAACGGAGCAGGTTAAAGTTCGTTTCAGTGATCTAAATACACATCAATTAAGTTTTGAAGGTCTTTAATAAAAATAAAACTATCAAAAGCTTAAAAAGATATTGAAACATACATTACCATAACTTATTGATCATACACCGTATATTCACAAAATCAAAATAGTGAGACGTATATCTGGACAAATTTACCATTGTATAAATATGAAATAATATTGACACCTGTCATAGAAATTATGAAATTCAGTCTATTAATTTTTAACCACAAAAATATTAATTCGCATCTTACAAATTGAAAAAACAACGATCAGTGTGTCTTTTATGGATCATGTATCTTCTCCAATACCTTTTCCAATTTTTATCATTAAACTGTATTTAAACGTTCGCAAGTATGAATCGCTGTGATTCAACTATGAAATATCTGTTTAACCAGTAACCAGTATTGTGTGCTTAATGATTCTTAATGAATGCATCACATTTCAACCACACAAATAAATATATAAATAAATAACTTAAAAAGAGAATCTAAATTCAATAACGACAAAGTCATAACAGTTTTAAAATTTCTAATTATTAAGAGCCCCCCTCCGAGTGGGACTTGAACCCACGACCACTACTTATCTAGAGTAAGGCTCTTGCCATCTGACCTATCGAGGGAGCTAGTTCCACTCGATTCAATCCTAAACTGTATGTAGGCTACATACAGCTTAAGATTGAATGGAGTAGGCCTGATTTAGAGACTAGAAAATCAATTTGCGAATGGGGTTTGCAAATGAAAAGGATACATAAAAAATGTTGTGTACCAGACGCCTCCAACTACAACAGACGATATGAGGCACGTTGAAACACTTTCCACCGAAGTGTTACAAGACGAGAATTTATTGTGAATATTACCTACAATGAAATTAAAATTTGCCACCTTTTATACTTTCTTGATTCTGTTTATCGAAAGGAGCGGTACGTTATATCCAATTGCAACCAAATAATTTATCGGTTTGTAATGAAAAAGTAAGAATATCTCTGAAATTATTGACTTGAGGTATAATGCATTATTGACAAAAATGAAGTGTAATTATTGAGTAATACCAAAAATTCAATAATATACGTGTTATTTTATTTGGAACAACCTCTTTGAAAATCTCCAACTTAATTGAATCGTAAAAGAAAAGTAATCATGTAGATACCTAAGCTATAAATAACCGTGGTTCTGTAAGATTTGTGATTATAAATCTAATAAAACGGTCGAGAGTCATACAGACTACGTTGGTGCTAGAAATACGTGCAAAAGTATCATCACTAAAGCTAAAAAGCAGCTTGAACAACGAAAATTCAATGACCTAGCTACATCACCTTTGGACAGTCGTAAATTTTGGTCTTTAGCTAAACCCACCAGTAAAAGCTTCGGAACATCTTCACTTCCCTGAATGACATTCTTTCACTGCTGATTCTATAGACAAAGCTAATCTTCTTATGAATTGATTTGCATCAAACCGTGTCTTAATGATCCTGGAAAAAATGTGCCTCTAGTCAATTCTTCTTCATACGCAATGAAACCAATTCATCTTCGGCACAAGTTCTTAGAATCGATCATCACCATCCTCCTAAGTGTTCCTGAGTGCTTTAGCACGATAGGCCTAATTTAGCCTGTTCAGGTCCACAATTATAAAAAAAAAAATTCAGTAGCCTTTATTTCAATAAACTAATTAACTGAAACGGTATCCCCGCTATTGTATTAAAGAAATGTTTCCCGAACTAGTACCGGTCCTATCGAAGTTTTTTTTTTTTTTTTGTTATATACAATGTAGTATATAGTGTTTAGATGGTTGCAAAAAAAAACAATTATTATTAGTTTAATATTATTTTTAGTTTGGATTGCGTGTACGTGGTGTGTACGTGTGGTGTAATGAGGCGTGTGAGTGAGGTGTGTGGTGTGTTATCAATTCCTTGGTCGTTGCAGTGGTCGTCTTCGATTTTATCTAAGGGCCTAAGGTATATCATCTAGAAGGTTTTCGAATTCCTCGGGGAGGTTTTTCTGGGTCAGGATAGTTGGAGGGTGCTTGAATTTATTTTTGGGTTTTCTCCTGTGGGTTCTTAGGTATTGGATGTGGGTTAGGGGCGTATATGGAATGCGGAGGACGTTTTTGGTAGCTTCTGTGGCGCCGAATATCCTACGGTGGGTGTAGTTTGATTGAAGTTTTTGGAGCCGTTGGGTGATATGTGTGATGTCAGATTGTTGAATGGTGATTTTATTGGGAGTTCTATAATGTAACCGGTGTATTCTCCGTAGGATTCGGCGTTGGATTTTAGGTCTCTGGGTTTTAAGGTAGCGTTCAATGGAGCACGGTAATCTATTACGGGTCGTATAAAGGTCTTATAGGTGTGTTGAAGGGTTTCGGGTTGACATCCCCCTATGCGTCCCCTAAGGGTGCCCAGTAGGTTGGATCGGTTTCGCATTTTGTTTAGGGTTTTTTTCAGATCAGCGAAGAGGCAACCGTTCCCCTTGCAGAGAAATGGTTACCTCGTCCTTGGAGAGTAATTTGTGTCGCGTATAATGGGGGTGTCGGAATAGAATGGCTTGTGTTTTGGTAGGGTTTATAGAGACTCTCCATTGGTTGGCCCAATTTGAGAAGTTCTGTAGGGTTCTGGACAAACTGTTGGATGCGTTTTTCGTTGACGGATTGGCTGCCCAGAAGGCAGTGTCGTCGGCGAACTGTGCCAAGGATATACCGGGTGTGGTTACGTTGGGGAAATCATAGGCGAAAATGAGGTATAGGAGAGGTGCCAAGGCAGAACCTTGCGGTACGCCTGCTTGGGGGGTGAAACTTTCTGAAAGCGATGAACCCACTCGGACTCGTACCGTCCTATCTGTTAGATACGACAGTAGGAGCTTCGTGAGCTCGGGGGGATACCTAATTCTCGGATTTTGGGAACTAGACCCGCATGCCAGACTCTGTCAAAGGCCTGTTTTATATGTAGGAACGCGGCAAGGTTACAGTATCGGTGGTTGAATGCACGTGATGTTTCCGTTAGAAGTTTTATAGAAGTTCTATTCGATCTTTATTTAGGTATCGGCTCTTCAAAAAGAAAGGGCGTGTTTAAGGTAGCTCCGGCTCTTACATTCGGTTAGTGAAGAATGACAATTTGTAAATCAATAAAGTAGTGTATAACGGTGAGTTTTGGAACGGATTTTTATAACCCGGCGGTTAGAATATTGGTAATCAATAAAAATGATAATAATCTAACCAGTAGATATTCGGTAACGGGTGAAATGGCTCCATAGATGAAAAAAGGCGCGTAAATAGTATTTAGGATTGCTTGATCATTGGAATTCAACGAAAACTATGGTTACTGGGAAGCCATGTCTGGTACTATTGTCAAAACTCATATAATCGTAAAGTAAACCACATCTTCCTCTAAGGTTTGTAATGAAACACGTAAACATTTTGCAATAACAATAAAAATATAGAGAACTACTGAAATCGCTTATTTTATCACAAGGTAGTGCGAGGTATATAAAACAATCATAAATACGTATTTGTAACAGAAGGGTTATATACAAGACATGCCAGATGTGATTCAATAATAACTAGCTCTAATTCTTAATCGAAGATCTAAATTAAAAATAATTTAATCATTTTTTCCCAAATAAATAACTGCAAGCCTGGTAAGAAGCACGAGAACCAAGAATCCCGTAGGAAACAATCTAATTTAAATACGAAGTGATTTAAATGAAGTAAGCAAAGGATATGATGCTGTGGAAATGCATGGTGTTAATCCATCACAATGGTTAGAAGTTGAGGCTGAAATGCATGGTACTAGAGTAGTTGGTGTGATCGTGACTGAAAGAGCTAAAAGATGTATTAAACAGTACGAATTGGTATCTTCCCGGGTAATGTGGGTTGGAATGAAACTGGAATTTCTAAAAACTTTTCTCATCGCATGCTATGCACCGGCCAGTGGATAAATAGATCAAGAGCGTGAGAACCTATGGAATAACGTAGAAAAAGTGTTGAACATATGTAACCCAAAAGAAAAAGTGGTGATACTGAGAGACAGAGAGGGCTGGATGATAGGGTGTACAAATAGAACGTACTGAACGCGTCCTAGGAAGTTTCGAAGACCAAAGAGTCAATGAAAATGGTGAGCGCCCGGTAAGGATCTGCGTGGAGTAAAATCCTGTTTGTATCTAATACGCGAATCAAGCATAAAAATGTACATGGCCAAAATGTGAATCTAAAAGTATGATTGATTTTATAGTGTATGATGAACGACTTAGAAACCTGGTGAGAGGTATGTAAGTAATTTTGATTGTATCGAGAGTGTTTAGGACAAACGTGGGTCTGGATAATGAAAGTAAACGTAGTGCAAACGTCCATAATTAGAGTAAATAATGGTCCGAAAATGAAATATGCATATGTTGTTAGTAAAGGTTTGAATGCGAATGAAGTAGTATGATAAAAAGAAATAAACGACAATGATGATGAAAGTGAATAAGCTTGAAAGACCTTGTTGTCAGTTGTACCGTGCAAATATGTGGAGAAGCGACTATAGGTAGACAGAAAAAATAAGATTGGTGGAATGAATCGGTATAAAAGGCAGTATGTAAGAAAGTAGATACGTACATAGCACCGATTGCTGCAAAAAATTATACAGAAAAAGCGATTCTACGAGGTGTACAGACTAAGAAACAAAGAAGCGAAAGAGGCAGTAAAAATAAGTAAAAACGAAGTCATGGCTGTGGGAGGAGAGAAAGTGCTGAATGATTTTGAGGGAAACAAAAAACTCTTTTGCAAATGGCCCAAAAATACAAAACGTGCCCAAAACAGAACGCTACTGGACTGAAGGATAGGAGCAACGAAACGGTGTGGTATGATTGTAAAGTGAGAAAATTCTGGCAAGAGTATTTCGCAAAGCTGTACAGTAGTCAGGAAAAAAAGAGTAAAGAGTTTAATAAGAAGAATGTAGAAGGAATAGTGAGTGAAACTGAGGACAATATTGGGTTCAATGGATAGATAAAGCGGTAGGAAGGTTGAAAATTGGTAAGGGAGCAGGCGTGGATAAAATCACTGGTAAAAAGCTAAAATATGGAGGTGCAAAGCTTATGCTTATGAGTACGTGAACCTATCCAAACTAAGATTTGTGGTGTGCAGAGTGGCTTCATGCCAAGGAAGGGATGTATGAATTAGACGGATGCTCTCCAGCGGGTGATCGAAAAGTGTATAAGTGTAACAAAGAGGCTGTACTATATAATATGGCGTAAGTATGTAACGTGTGGATGAATTTTGCCTTAGATTAAGATATTCAAAATGTTACATGTAAAATTTTGCATTAAAACGTAGTTACCGGGAATCGTTATTTTAAAGTTTATTCTCGCAGTTTCGAAAGAAATTTTATGATTATTGAAGAGAGATTTTAAGAAAGATAAAATGTATGGGTATAAATTGTTGCGTTATCGTGGTTAATAACGAAAGGTTCAGTCGCAGTTATATGGTTCTACCATATAATAGGGTCTTATTGCAAAACATGATATATATGCGTCTCAATTCCAGGTTCTTCCTGGGCAATGTCCACTATATAATTTTAGTATGAATTTTTTATGATTTTTATATGACGATTAAATGGATGACGTGATCTTGTGAGGAAAGGGGTCTTCTGTTTTTCGGTTAGTCAGTCGAAGTCAAGCTCTAGAAGAAAGAGTTTGAATTCTGAGCGTGTGATGTGATCTTAGGGCGCACTGGATTTACTTACTTTCTACCGGGATTATTTGAAGTTGTCGTGGGGAAACTTTCCCGTTCACCTTGTGTGTGGATCTTAATGACAATTAAATCATACCAGGACCCTTTTTTTGTTGTTTTTGGTTAGACAGAAGTGACATTTTCGTGTTCATTGAAGAAGATTATTGTTTAATTTGTTCTATATCCCCATATTTGGAATAAATCGCGATTTGGTGGATTCTTAACACAACAACAAGTGTTGTGTATATAAAGGACAAAGATCATTTTGTAAATAAAATAGTGTTTTGGTATATTAAACCAGATGACACAGTTATTATTAATCACCTGGTTTGGCTTAGTTATTTTCGCCACTGAATTCGTGTAAATGCAATTTTGAAAATAAACGGATCGTTGGAATTTGACTATCGTGAAGTTTTTGTACTGGGAGCCTGGTCAGGGAGATTCAAGGGTTATTGGTACCCACCAATGAATTGCCAAAAAGGTCAATTGCTCTAATACCGCCTTACCTAAAAGGAAAGGGGGAGTGGTCATTTTGTGCGAATTAAGGTAACCACCTTCCTACGTTTATTTTTTTGTTGGTGATTTTAATAAAGTTATTTTATTTGTATTTGTTACGCAAATGACACGCTTTCTTTTGTGTACAGTTCTGCATAAAAGCCCTTCAGGCGATTAAGGCAATATTATAAAAGTGTGCTCATCCGTGTACCATAACATTACATACTGTGCGTTATTATTGTTTCACTCTTAAGACAGTATATCAGAATTCATATTATGCAAATTTGTCAAACTTATGTTTTTGACCTTATTATTTCTTTAAAGTGTTAGTTAAAATTAAGATAATTAAGGTAGATTATTTTAGGAATTTGAATCATCCCGATTTAACTAATATAATTTCACGTAAGAGCTTTGCTACCTTAACTAAGTAATTTTATTTGTGATTTTACAACTGTATTAATACTCTGATTGTCTATTTTTTGTAATTATTATCATAATATATGAATAGTGTTAATGAATTTATGTCTTACTGAGTGGTTCATTTTTTTATTTGAAAATTTTTGGTTTTTACAACCTTACAGAGGCAACATTCATTTATTTTTGTTTATTATTATTATTATTATTATTATTATTATTACTCATTTATTACTCAACAGATTTTCATCCAGTTACAGAGTAATGAACAGTCAAAAACAATATTATACCTATACAGATAATAAAGCACAAGTAATGTATATTACAAACATTGAACACTAAATTATTAAAATATTAAAATATTAAAATTTTAAAATAGTATCACAAAAGAATAATTTTTTCGTTAGCAAATTAATAATATTACTTAAATGACTACATAAATAGTTGTATTGTAAGCTGTTCTGTTTTCAGTGTCCATAACATACTTTTGAATTCATTAAGCGTGGTACAAAATAGATCGGCATTCGAGCAAAGTTTATTGTAGAGAAAACACATTTTATAAATAGGATCGCTTCTAAAATTATTTACATTTACTACTGGAAGGTAAAATAAATTTGAATCTCTTAGTTGCCGTAGAGGTACATTGAACATGATGAAATTTAAATTGCTTGGGTCATCTATTAGGTTAGTTAGCAGTTTAAAGAGATGTAGAAGTATGTGTTTTATTCTGCGTGAATTCAATGAAGGTACACCAAATTCATTTACCAGCTCTAAGTATGGATAATTTCGAGCTGGGAATTGTTTATGTTTTATAAAGTTCACCTATTTTAAAAATTTTCTTTGTATTTTTTCGATACTGCTGACTAGGTACACACAAAATGGAGACCAGATCAGGCTAGCATATTCTAAATTAGGTCTGATTAAATTATAATATAATACAAGCAATCAATCAATATTAGTAACATTTTTAGTATTGCGAATAATCAAGCCAATAAATTTCAGACTTTTGTTAATTATAGAGTGTATGTGAATATTAAAACTTAAGTTACTATCGAAGATGACCCCGAGGTCCTTAAAGGATGCGCTACGCCTAATAAAATCGTTATTTAATTTATAATTGTACTCCAGTGGTGTTTTCTTATTAGTAAATGATACTATTTCACATTTTTTATATTAATGGTCAGTTTGTTTTGGTCACACCATTCAAAGATGTTATCGAGGTCTTTCTACTAGCGCAGTTTATGTTAGATATCTCGCTGAAGATTTTTATATCATCAGCAAAAAGTAATTTATTATTAGTGATAACTGACGTTATATCATTAATAAACAGCGTAAATAATAACGGCCCAAGTACAGATCCTTGAGGCACGCCACTACTCTGGGGGAACATCTCTGACTGATATCCATTATGTTGAACAAATTGGAACCGATTAGTCAGATAACATGATATAAGGTAGTTACATCTACAGAAAAATTAAATGTTTGTAGTTTTTTTATTAAAATGTCATGTTGTATGGTGTCAAATGCTTTGCTCAGATCTAGGTAGAGAACATTACATTGTGACCGTTTATTTAAACAGGAAGCAATAAAATGTGTGATAAAGCACAAATTTGTTGTGGTAGATCTACCTTTCATAAAACCGTGCTGATGTACAGACAGAGACGTACTTACAATATATGTTCAAAAATCTTTGGAAAATTGCAAAGTATAGAAATTGGGCGATAATTTTTAATTTCACAGCGATCTGTGTTTTGAAATATAGGTTGCACTCTAGAAATTTTCCATAAATTAGGAAACACCGAGGTTTTTACAATTAGATTAAATATATAAACTAGGGAATCAGCTAAGATATGTGAGCAATCCTTCAACACCACTGCTGGTATAAGATCTGGGCCACAACTAAAAGTAGATGGGAGACGTTTACATGCGTTAATGACAACCTGTGAAGTTATTTGTGGTATATCAACGATGTCGTTATCACACTTGTTATATTCATATGTAGTACTCACTAACGAATTGATTGAAGGATCATGACTATCCACGTAAATACTAGCAAAGTAACCTGCAAATGCATTCGTAACCTGTTCTGGTGTAGTAAACACAGAGTCACCATTCTTAAAAACAGAAGAATTGCTCGTAGATTTCTTTTCATTTAAATAAGACCAAAAAAGTTTGGGGTTTGATTTCAAACAATTTTGTGTTCTACTGATATAGTTTTTATAATCAGTACTTATGCTACACTTAGAGTGGGCACGAACGCGGTTAAAATTGAGTTTAGCAAGTTTGTTATTTCTGTTGCGAACTACTTTGTTATAATAGCTTTGTTTTATCTTAATAAAGTTTATAGTATGCTTACTAAACCAGGAAGGAAAAGAGTTTCTTAGATAGTGACATTTCGGAACATAAGTATTAAATATATTAATTAAAATACTATTGAGGGCTCGAGTGGCTAAGTCAGGAGAATCATAACTAGTGATGCTGAAGTAGTCGCATTTTGAGCTCGCGTTATACATCAGCCGTAAATCACATTTACGAAAATTAAACTTTAGTTGATGTTGGTTCCTCGTAAATTTGGGTTTAATTATGTGACCATTACGGTGGATTTCTATAGCCGGATGATGCCGATCTTCGTATATAAGTGGATGAATAGTTTTAGTAACTTGTGGCTCAAACACGGATATATTATTTACAAAAACCAGACCTAGTACAACATTATTAACATTTCTGATGTTATTTATTTGCGAAAGGTTTAACAATGACATGAAATTTAACAATACCTTTTTATTTGAACTGGAATTAGTATTATTATGTAATTCAGGAACATTAAAATCGCCAACTAAAATAACATTGCAGTCAAGGGTTTGTAAAAATGATTCTAAAGCTGTTATTGTTAGACTGAATTTTAGTTGGCTAGTAGCCGAAGGAGGAATATAAATTCCAGCGATAACACATCTTTGATGATCGATTAATATCATCACTGCTAAGAAATCGACCTCGGGAGGCAATTTATTTAATAAATTAGCTGGAATACTTAGAGCGTACGCATTGTAAAGCGACTTAACTGCTATTAAAATACCACCACCTCTAGATAAGCTACATTTTACCAAACTTCTTTCTTTCCTAAATATACGGTAATTAATACTCTGCATCATGAATGTCACCCTTTTCAGATAAAATAATGATGTCATGAGTATGTAAACAAGATGATTTATAAAGTTCAGTACTTTTTGTGGTCAACCCTCGAACATTTTGATAATAAATTGAGAAATTTTTACTATTCAAGAACTCAGCCGATGTTAGGAGAAAATTGCTAGAAGTGGTTCTTGAGAGTTTAAAGATTCATTAGCGGTGCATGACTCACTACTACCGGTCAACGATCCATCAACATAGTCTAATATATCGCCGCTAGGTTCACTTGCATTGGTATCGCACGATTCGACATTAGCGGACATAATATCACTTCGTTTTATGTTACTACTGGTATCTTTACAGTTTATTATTACTAATTTCGAATTATGCGGCCACTGATTCAGTACAATGTTCTTGAAACTACCACACATTTTGTGTTTACCAGCCAATTTAAGATGTAGACCATATTTTGTATAATCATTACGCTCAAGAATTGAATTTACGTTTAAAAATACATGCTTTTGTATCTTTCCCTGTACAATCTTACTACATTAAACATTTTGACATTAACATTATAAATACTTCGATTTAGATGGGGATTGTCAAATCTGTAAGGTACAGCACATAAACACAGGTTTGTGAATTTGGCAATAGCACAGATTTTGTGTAACTGTTCAACTGTTTAATTGTATCATTAGGGGCACTAATGTTATTTGTACCAGCTAGACACAAAACATAATCATTACTATTAAATGAAAATGTTTTGGTAAATATATCTTCAATTACGTGATCAAACAGTGCGTTGGGATAAAAAAAAGATTGAATTTCGAATTTATCATAATTTAAATAATTCCTTAATAGAAGCGCGAAATCTCTACCATGACTATCAGCTAAGATTAAAATCTTACGTTTGGAAACCACATCTTTGTTAATTGCAGTTATATTGTGTTTCCTTTGGGAGTTGCTCATCATATTAACACTTAACCTTTCTTGAATGAGCGGCTGCTTAGTACTGTTGGTTGTACTAATGACATTGCTAGTGTTACTTACTGAATAAATGTTTTCCGTGGTTTCAGAGTTATTCAAGACACTTTTTTCTTTGATATTACAAGTTTCTTGTTGGTCTAATAGATTTTTACTATCATTGCAATTTAATGAGGTCTTAAGCAGTTTAATTCTTTTGGTAAGCTTCCCAACCAGAAACTCTAAGTAAAGTAAATAAGATAGATAACCGAGCAGCTGGTCTATTAGCCCACATTGCGATTACGTGCAAATATTTTAAAGTTTTACAGGAACGCCGGATCAAGGCTTCTAACTTACTGATTAACCTGGATTTTATCCGACTTAAGGTAAGCAAGCTTTTTGTTTTGAACTTAGCTGTGGTCTACTTACAGGTATTTAGACCCCAATTACTTGCGATTCTACTGCCATTTTCCCCCGTAACAAGTAAATGTCTAATAGACGGACTAAGGGCAGTGCCTAACGGTAGCTGGGCTTGTGATACGACGAGAGGTGTGAGCAAATAGTTTAGTATTGAGTAAGGAGTGCAATGAGGCTGTGTGATGTCACCGTGGTTGTTCAATGTATACAAGGACCAATGTGTTAGGCAAGCATGTACCGATACAAATAGTGTAATGGTTGGTGATGTAAACGTTCGAGTTGTGGTGTATGCAGATGACAGTCTTAATAAACGAGAATATGGATGAGCTAAAAACTGCTCGAGGAAGTAGCATATAGTCCGTGACAGTGTGGACCTAAAGGTATACGTGAACAAAACAAAGATTATGGTGTTCAATCGGGAAGGTGAAAAGAAGAGTAGATTATTTACCCTGCGTCTTGCAATTGTGGAACAAGTGGACAAGTGGTATATCTGGGTGAAATATTCCCTGCAGGTGGTACATTGGATGGCCAAACTGGACGACGGGTCCATGCTGGAAGGAAGGTGATTGGAAATACATGAAAGATCTACAATGGTGTTTGCTCCGTCAGTACTGCATGGAAGTGAGACATGCCAAAGAAAAACACTCAAGTAAAATAAATGCCGTGAGCATGAGGTTCCTGAGACGCGGATACGATAAAATTAGAAGGGATAAGACGAAGAATGAGTGTATAGTGGAGGAGTGTGGCGAAGAAAATACGATGGTAGATGGGCATAAGGGTAGTACGCTACCTTGATTTGGTCACATCGAAAGAATGTACAATGCAAGATTAATAAAGCAGATTTATGTGAGTGAAGTTAGAGGCAAGGCTGAGTTTGGTAGGGCGCGTAAAACTTGGCTGAAAGCAATAGAATGTATGATAAAGAAGGAAAGATAAGGAGTTTTAATAAAAGGGCATGTCAGAGACATTGTATGAACCTTGCGAAAGGTAGGGAAGTACGTGTGGATAGAAAATCATGGAGAATGGTTTCTAAATACACGAGGCAGGCATTGTTTTGTCTACCCCACAAGGGAATGGCGTGAATGATATGTTTTGTGATGTTATGACTTCTGGGGAATTTTATTCACATGTAGGTTAGCACATATGTAACATTTTCCCGAAAAAAGGCGGTATTACCGATCGATACCAGTTCTGACCAATTGGCATCACTTTCATTTAGTATAAAATTATGGAAAAACCAGTTGTAGTCGCCATAGGTCACCCGAGCTTGGCATATGTTTTCACTTGTCAAATTCACCTCGTTTTGGTTAAATGATACGCTCAGCAATTACAATTCTAGTTTCCTTGATAAAAGACGAATATGTGTCGTAGTTGACGGATTCTTTTTAAAATAACGGGGGTGTACCACATGGATTAGTGGAAGCGCCTACACTTTTTCTACTATAGTACATAAGTGATATTTTTTCCTCAACTACTAACCCCGTTCCGTGGCTTTTTTGACGACAGCACTCCCCATTGAAGTTCATCCCATAACGGTAATCCACCTTCTATCTCCAATAAAGATATTAAATCTGAAATAGCTATTTCAACTAATAAAGATATTCAGCGTATCCTTGAATTGGCTTAAATTTGATGATAATAAAACTCAGTAGTTCATTGAGTCCACCAAAAAGGATCGATCATTTCCTGTTGTAAGTATGAATGGCTTAGACCTTAAGTTTTGAGACCCTATTCCTATGTTGTGAATAACTGTATCCACAAATATAATAAGTTGACCATCTTCTGTCAGTTGCTCGTAAAATAGACGTTTCGTGCAGATTTAATTAGTACATTATTTCCCGACAATTCTTTCTGCTCAGTAAGATTCAAATTCGGCCTCATCTGAAATACAATTTTCACCTCTCGATATTGTTGATCGCATAAAAAGAAGAGCAATTATGCTTATAAATGATCCGTCCTTAACTTCTGACAGATAACCTCTTGAGCATAGAAGAATCGATGCAATAGCTATTACGCTAGTGAAGTACGTTCTGTGATGTCATGTCGAGCCAACCTTACTTGGAATATTTGGTTCTCTCATTGATATCATCAATATGTAGTAGAAACCTGTATTTGTCGTACAAAACGGGCACCATCTACATTCTTCCACACGACTTCTAAGCTCTGAAATGATCTCCTTAGCAGTCGTTCATAGTCATCTCTTGGCAAATTAATAGCTCGTTATCTATCCTTCTAAATGTACTTTAGCACAGCAGTCCTGTTCAGGATCACAATTATAAAAAAAATGTAGGACAAAACAATCTGATTAATTGAAAACTATACCAATTCAAGACCAAAACACGACATCGCTACCGCATAATCTATTGGCACAAATAAAATGGGGAATCTATGGGGAATTTGTTTGAAACAAGTTGCCAAGTTTCTACAATTACCTAATTCCGAGCTGTATTGCAGCAGGTTATTTTGAGCGGGTGAGTGGCAAATCGCAAGCGTCATCTCCAAACCTTGAGGCCGAATGGCCTATAGAAAGAACTGAATAGGGTTTTATGAATGAAGTGCAGATTTGCATAAATTGCATAGACGCAGTATGTAGCGTTCCCCAGGTACCCTATCTTGAAAAGCGTTATTTACAATATTGCAAATTCAAGAACCAAATAATCGCTAAGTGATTTATCTTGACTTGATTGACAATAATCTCAACTTGATTACTTGCATTCTTTGACCTTCCGGGCAATAATTAAAGCATTAGGATTTATTTACAAGTCTGATATCAATTACTCACAAACCTCAAATCTGATGAAACGAAGTGGCCGTCTAGTATTAGGTACGTTGTGCTATCTAAACTAAATAGGCTTGATGAGGGAAGTATTCCATCATGAGGAACAGGTAAAAAAAAATTAAACTACTCAAATTAAAATCAACAAGCGTTGCACAGCGTTGGCTCAGCCCGCTAATCTACTATTGTGGAAAAGAACCACCAATAAAACAAGTTTTATTCATAAATAAGTAATTCCACAAATACTTAATAAATCAAATAACACAAAAAAACCAATGAAAGGTTCAAATATATAACAAAACACCATTAAATCAGGTTGAAGTGCGTACAAAATTATAACATTAAGAGAAAATGAATAGAAAGCAGTTTAGTCACACAGAAACACAATAATAAAAAAAACCCATGTAGTCAATCTCACAATTGGGTCATAAATAGTCAAATTAGAAATCATAATAAAAATCGTAACAGCAAGCATGTGAACTTTTTTAAAACCAATCATGCCGATGCAGAGGTAATAAGATAAAGTCGAGGACAAAAGAAAATAGACAAGGAATTTACAAGTCCCCAATTGTTTAGTGCTAACTAAAGCCAAAATACATTGTAATAAAGCACACAAAAAGAGAAATCAGCTCGCAGGCAAATAATTCTACTTCAACGAACTCACAAAAAAAAACTAAAAACAAAGCATTAAAAGGGTAAGTTATGAATAGATCACTAACATCGTAACCGATATATACGTTTGGGTGCGTTAGAAAATTAGCGTGCTCCCATCTCCGGCTACACACTCTATACAGCAAATAAAACAATATAAATAAAAATTCGAGGTGTTTAATGGTCTGGCTTGGGAGTGTGTACCAACTGGCAATTCACTTTTACAATTAATAACCAACAGTATCATATACCCATTAACCAGCCACCTCAACACAATTATAAATATAACCAACAACCAACAATGCTCATTCGCTCCAACACCAGAGTGAGAGGGCCCTGCACTGTCTTTTTATTTAAGCATATTTGGCTTAATGAGTCCGCGTACGAATAAGGTACCTTTACAAGGCAGTATTTGGTATTTAATATGTTATCTAGGCTGGTAAAACGATTTCCTGCGAGCTTTTAGTTATATAAAAATATATTCTTACACTTGAATAAATATTGCCTTAATTGATGACAGACACAGATCGTTAACCTACGCGGTTTAACTTCAAAAAGTGTGATTTATTTATAGACTAATATTCGAAACACACATTACAACTAACACTCAAAAGAAAAGACACATTAGTGTTGGCTAATTCAAAAGAAAATGTACATGCATGAAATATTTTTAAAGACAAACGGTTTACAATGAACGTATTTAATTAATCCAAAAACAGATCTGGCTCGATTGACACTCTAACAGTAACTGCTCTCCTTCCATTTCAAAACTAACTATATCTAGTCCCGAAATACCATCCCCGTTTTTCAAAGGTAAAAGAAAAACAAGAAACATTAATTTCCGTTGGAACAGTTTCATATTCATTATTGCCCGAAATCTTAATTTTAAAAATCTGCATTCGTTCGTAACAAACCTTACATTTCTCTTTCGAGTTTCCAAGTAACAAAGATATCTTTTGATCGCGGTCTGTACCGCCGTAATTAATCATTAGATCAATGACATTTTTACATCAAGAGTACGTATAAGAAATTACATTGATTCGTTACGCCCCTTCAGCAAAGAATTTTTAAGCGTGCACCTGCCGCTCACTCCCTAACATGTGTTTAGATACATATTAGTTACAAACAATCCTACATTCCTTAGGTAAAAATACATAAATGAAAGTATTTTGAAAACAATAGCAAATTACGACTTATTATTGTGATAATAAAAATTCACTAATTATCTTTTCTATCCTGGTAACAATGGAGATTTGACAAACGTTTATTACAATAATAAAATTTTTGCGGTTCGCTACCTACAAGTACTACACACATACATCAGTATCACGAGGCAGTGGTAAGACTGCTGTTAGTGCTAGAAATAATTTTAGTCTCAGTTTAATCTTAACAACTTAATGGTATAAATATAAATGTCCAATGCTACCATTAATGTTTATACACATTTTACAATTCAGCACGAAATTTAGCTTTACAACTAAATCTGATTAAAACGTCGTTTTAGTTTAAAACAGACAATGACATCTTTGCAAAATTCTTGAAACTAAAAATTACACGAGCTCTAGTATGACCCTCAGTGCATAAATGGTTAAGGTATTAAAGCAAACAAAATGCTTCAATACCTGTACTAGATAAATACAATTACATGTTTACAGTAAATCTAGACAGTGATTAATGAAATAATATATTGGCGATAAACACAAACTCTAATAATAGTTTGAGTACCACGGTCGTACACAATTGGCAACAAGGTTAGTTTGTGTTTTGCTCATTATCAAGGTAACCATGTTGAATCCTAACAAATCTGTTAGACAAATAGAAGCCTATATAAGAGATTAATACTAAGATCTCGTGAATTCACGTTGTGAATAACATAATATAGCAATTATATGTCACCATATTTCTTCTGCGAGTGTACTCTGAATGCATCCATAAAACATTTCAAGAAGTTCATAGAACATAAAACCTCAAAAAAAGTTAGATCAAATATTGAATAAATGTAAAAAGGCGTTTAATCTATTTTGGTCGGTTGAACTTCTTTTTACTAAAATAAATTTTTCAGGAAGCGCAATTACAAGTTCAGTAAGCTATATAGAGTGAAAATAATCTATAAGTGATTAGTTCGACTGATTTACCTCTATAGAATTCTATTTCTGATAGGTTTCCTATGTAACTGTAACCAAGGAACGAGTACGGTAGATTAAACTAATCTCTTAAAGTGATTAAAATAAAAGTATAATTCCAGAATTTTAGCATATTTCCTTGATTTGTTATTAATTTCTAGTATAAAACACTATTGCCATTGAGTTATAAATTACGATTGCTATTGAAGTATTTTTTCGAATACAAAATAAATTACTGACACGAAAATAAAGGTGAAGCTGTTGGTGGTGACATTTTGTTTGACACCATTGAGATCGTGACTGCAACTATTAAACTACGGTTAAAACCGATAGACGGACAAATAGCTTTCTTAAGACCATCACATGGCTCCCTAAAGGAATGTCAAAATAATTGATTACTCCAATAAAAGCGTGGAGAACTTTTTCTACACTTAAGCATTACTCTAACAAGATCTTTTTTAGATTGCGATTGCATTAGAAAGCTTTGAAGTTCCTCTTGACGTTCACTTCATTATATAAAATGCCACATATAATTTTATATTTTATAATTTGAGATTCCAACCACTTTTTAAGATTTTACTGTATCTATAGAACCTTTCATAAGAGTTATTAAGTTTAGGAATATAGAAATCAAAGTCAAGTAAACTAGCATTAAACTTTATACTTAAGTTTATTGCTAAAGGATGTGTTTGAATGGGGATGAAAAGCGTCTTTCTCAATGTAACTTTGTAATAAAAAACATAAAACACGGCTCAAAGAAAGTAGATGCATGTTTCCGAATTGATAATTAAATTTAACCTTTACTTTATTGCAACGACTAATTACTTTGAGAAATAATTAATTAGAAACATAGTGACAACAACTTGTAAGTTGAACACTTTACCTAAAAAATCAAGCACAGTACCTGTAATAATTACACTTTAGCAAATACTAAAAACAATAACAGTAGAACAGGGGGACTTATTGATCCGGTACTTCGAGTGGGGGGACTTATTGATCCGGATCTTCGAGTGGGCGGACATATTGATGCGGAGCTTCGAATGGCGGGAAATACCATTCTCCGAATGAGTGTGCGATTTTATCTCGTAAAACTCAAATCAATTGAATAAAACCAATTAATAGTATCAGTTAAATCAACATAATTACACAACATGGTCCCACAAAAACAAAAGTGGTTGTGTATATTAAGTCTCATCATAACATAACTTAGTATAAAACTAAACTAAGTTCTAAACGAATATTAAATTGATTATTTTGGCTATTGGTCCTAAAGAACACATTGAAACATATTCACTCTTCCTTATTAACCCTTAACTGCTGACATGGAGTGTATCAGACTCCGCCCGCTGTACTTTGATCTGTAACGCCCACTCAAATGCACTTGCAAGTGCCTGGCTCTCTATACCTTCTTATCTTTCAGTCTAGTTTGACGCTTTAAAAAGACATTATCGTAAATTTTTCGGTTTCCGAGTTATAGTCGTTAAGGAGTCTGGGAGACTCCACGTCAGTCAGTGTGTGTGTGATATAATTGAATATATGATCATTGCTAGTTCTTCACGATCCGTGAATATTTTACATCAAAATTTCAAGGAAATTTGTAATCAATGGTATGACGAGGCGAATAGTGACATGTGTGATACTGAGAACGAAGACGAGAGTGTTATACTCAGTGAACATGACTCTTGTAGTGAGTAAGAACTAAATTCTGAAGAGGACGATTTTCAGCAAGAAATTAATTCTGAAAACAAATTTGGAAGAAGAATGTGCTTCAGGTAAAAATTTGGAAGTAATAAAAAACGCTTATTTTTACGGAAAAAATCGATATAAATGGAGTAAAATAGAGCCAACCCGAAATGTACGAACTCCACAATATAATATTATGCATTTGCCAGTGGCACGCCGTCCTGACCAAGATAATGCTTCCACCTATTTTCAAATGCAGTTTTCTCAGGATATGTGTGAGTTTTTGGGATTGTTGCTCTATAAATCCATATTCAAACCGAATGATGAAGATGTACGTAGTCTTTTCGCTGCAAATGGTAAAGAAAGAGATGTTTTCAGGGCAGTTATGTCAGTGGAACGATTTTTGCAATTTTAACTGCTCTACGATTTGACAATCCTGAAGACAGGGATAAAAGAAAAAAGATTCATGCTGGCGCTGCAATACATGAATTTTTCGAAATGTTTATTCGAAATACACAAAATTCTTATGTTCTTGGTGAATCTGGATGTGTAGATGAAATGCTTGTAGGATTTCGCGGTAGATGTTCATTTAAAATGTTTATACCTAATAAACCTTGTAAATACGGCCTAAACATAATGTGCGCGGGCAAGTTATTTGTATAACGCTTACCTCTATGTCGGAAAAGATTCAGATAGTTTCAATCTAGACAACACTGAAAAGAAAATTGCAAAGCCATCCCAAGCTGTCATACGTCTGACAAAACACTTATATGGCCCCAACAGAAATATAACAGCCGATAATTGGTTTTTGTCTGTAGAGTTAGCAGAACACTTATTGAAGAAAAACTTAACTTATGTAGGAACGCTGAAGAAAAACAAAAGAGATATTCCTACACAATTTCTTCCTCAAAAACAAAGACCAGTAGCTGAACCACTGTATGGTTTAACAAATGTAATGACCCTATTATCATATGTGCCGAAAAAAAATAAAGCCGTTTTACTGATTTCTTCATGCACCACAGCAAAACCGAAGATCCTGATACTAGAAAATCTGAAATGATTGCTTGGTACAATCTTACAAAGGGTGGAGTAGATACGATGGATGAGAACTGTGCAAAATATAGTTTTAGTCGTCGAACAAAAAGATGGCCTTTAGCTATTTTTTACAGAGTTATCGATATTTGCAGTGCCTATTCGTACATTACATATGCTTCTTTTCACGGTAATCCTGAGGCTAGATTTACATTTGTTGAGAAAGTTGCCGATGAGTTAGTAAAATCTCATATGCTTAATGTTCCAAACCTAAACAAAGATGTACGAAACATCATCCATCGAATTCAAGATATCCCCGTATCTGAGCAAATAGAAGATAAGTTGGAAATTCCTAAATGTTGTTATATATGTCCTGATAAATTAAAAAGAAAAATTACTTACATGTGCTTTAGCTGTAAAAAACCAATATGCTTGCAATGCTCTAGAAAATGTTGTTTACAATGCTGCAACTATGATAAATAGGTCAATATGATTACTTAACTTTATATACTGCACGAATTTTATTTTATAATACTAGAACTATATTTTTGTTTTTTTGAATTAGTTTCAACTTTGTTTATTACATTTTTGCACAACAGAAACTAATTTCAGATACATTTTTGCTTAATTTTAATTGTATAAGAAATACCTTTTTTTAAATGTTTTTTTGTAGATACCTTCCGTTTTGGCTCAAATAATTCAAAAAAATTATATTATTTGAATTTTTGTTGTAAACATGTTTCTTTTTAAGCAATAAACTTTGTTGTTTTTCTATGTGAACTCTTAATTTTTATAAAATTAACGAAAAAATGGCTTTTCCCTTTGTGTCTGTGTCTGTGCCTGTACATGTGCCTGTACCTGTGCCTGTTCCTGTACCTGTGCCTGTGCCTGTGCCTGTCTGTGCCCGTGTCCGTGTCTGAGTCCGCGTCTACGTCTGCGTTTGTGTCTGCGTCCGCGTCTGTGTCTGCGTCTGCGTCTGGGTCTTCGTCTGCGTCTGCGTCTGGGTCTTCGTCTGCGCCTGGGTCTTCGTCTGCGTCTGCGTCTGCGTCTGCGTCTGCGTCTGCGTCTGCGTCTGCGTCTGCGTCTGCGTCTGCGTCTGCGTCTGCGTCTGCGCCTGCGTCTGCGTCTGCGTCTGCGTCTGCGTCTCCGTCTGCGTCTGCGTCTGCGTCTGCGTCTGTGTCTGAGTCTGCGTCTGCGTCTGCGTCTGCGTCTGCATCTGCGTCTGCGTCTGCGTCTGCGTCTGCGACTGCGTCTGCGTCTGCGTCTGCGTCTGCGTCTGCGTCTGCGTCTGCGTCTGCGTCTGTCTGCGTCTGCATCTGCGTCTGCCTGTGTGTCGGTGTGCGCGTCTTTGTCCGTGTCCGTATCCGTGCGCTTGTGCTTGTATTTGTGCTTGTGCTTGTGCTTGTGCTTGTGCTTGTGCTTGTGCATGTGCTGGTGCTCGTTCTCGTGCTCGTACTCGTGCTCGTGCTCCTGATCCTGCCCGTGCTCGTGCTCGTGCTCGTGCTCGGCCTCGTGCTCGTGTTCGTGCTCGTGCTCGTGCTTGTGTTTGTGTTGGCGTTTGAGTTTTCGTTTGCGTTTACGTTTGCGGCCAATTTATAATGTATGAATCGCGTTACAGTGTAGCGAAATTTATGGTTTTTTTTAAATATAAGAGCCTGGATATTATGCGATATTCTTAGAGAGTTTGCAAGACTTAAATTAGGTTTTCATTTAAATATTATCATATCAATATCCTAATGACGAACGTTAAATCTTGTATCAATAGCCAAGATGCTTTGATAAAAGCTGCTTTCAGATCAACATCTTACATTTATTTCCATAGCACATGGCGATTTAATAATTGTATTGTAATTAAAAATCTGTTTATGGATTTGATGAAGGTACCATACAAGTTTTTATATAATTCGCTCTAATTACAAGGCTTAAGACAACGCATTGGTATTTCAAACAGCGTTCACCTTCACGTCAGAGGTATTTAAATAGTGAAAGGATGTGATATATATGTATATATATATATATATATATATATATATATATATATATATATATATATATATATATATATATATATATATATATATATATATATATATATATATATATATATATATATGTATAAGCAACAAACACCAGCAGTTATGCACTCTCGTGGCCATGTCGAGAACAGCTGCTGCTGCACAAATGGATCCATTACTTTGAAAGTTGAAAATGGGATCTGAAACGTTATGGTGTACAAAGAAGGTTGCAAAAGATGGATCTGAATAAACGCAACACCATACCGGTCAATAGCTTGACGTAACCAATAAAGTACGGGTAAGTGATCGTTTTGACTTAATCCCTTATCTTATTCGCATGCGCAGATTTCTAATGTCATGTTATAATTACAGATATGGATTTATCAGCTCTAAATGCATCAACATGCTTTAAATCATGAGCAGAATACAAAATATTCAATTTGTACATCAATTCAACAAATTACGGAGAAAGGGTGATGGTGGAGATATTAAATGTGTGCTACCTAAGCGTTTCCATAAGTTTTTCAAATCGAATACTCGTTGTACACAATTTAACCCTTAACTGCTGACATCTCATTTTATGACTATAACGCTGACATGGAGTCCTTTAGGCTTTAAGTACTGCTTGTTTAAAATCTTTTAGATTAATAAAGAAAAAGAAAAATAATATTAAGAAAGTTTATAATTCTGTTCCTTGGTGGTCAGAAAAATTAACCATTTTAAGAAAAAGAGTTAATGCGTTTAGAAGATTATATCAACGAACCAAAAATAATAAAATTTTACGTGCTGATAGGAAAGAAAAGTATTTTAAAGAAAAAAAAGGTTATATAAAATTACTCAAAAAAGAAAAAAATAATTCATGGAGGAATTACTGTAGCTTACTGAAAGATAATAATCCATGGAATACGGTATATAAATTAGCATCTGGTAAACTTCAAAATACATTTATTTTAACTACTTTACTAAAGGATGATGGAAATTTTACTAAAAATATTAATGACACTTTGGAATATATGTTAAACGAAATTATCCCAGATGATAAATTAGAAGACGATAATCAATATCATAAGAATATATGAAATTTAATTAAAATACCTATAAATACGACAAATGATCCAAATTTTACTTTAGAAGAAATTCAAACAGTTTTAAACAAAATCATTCCTAAAAAGGCACCAGGACAAGATGGTATATGTAGTAATATTATTTCACGCATATTTAATACATTTCCTTATTTTATAAAAGAAATTTATAATCAATGTTTAATTAGATCTTATTTTCCAAAAAATTGGAAGATATCAATTATTGTACCAGTTATTAAACCTGGTAAAGAAAATTCATTTTTACCATCGAAATTTCGACCTCTTAGTTTAATAAATGTAAGTGGAAAAATATTAGAAAAATTACTAATAAACAGAATTATGAACTATTTATATAGAAATAATTTAATGAATAAAAATCAATTTGGATTTAGACCTCATAGAAACACTACTGATGCGTTAATGGATTTAAAACTATTTGTGGAAAATTGTTTACAAGAAAAAGGTATTATCATAGCTATTAGTTTAGATGTAAAAGGAGCATTTAATGCTGCATGGTGGCCAGCAATTATTTTTTCATTAAAAGAAATGAATTGTCCAAATAATTTATATAAATTAACAATTAATTATTTTGAAGATAGAATTTCTATATTAGAAATGCATGATATAAAAATTATTAAAAAAGTTAAACGTGGATGTCCACAAGGATCCTGTTGTGGTCCAGGATATTGGAATATTCAATATAATTCTTTGTTAAATTTAAAATATGGAGATCAATCTAAAACCATAGCATTTGCAGATGACTTTTACTTTTAGTTAAAGGGACAGATATATTTCAAGTTCAAAATTTAGCAAACATAGAAATGCAAAAAATTGTTAGTTGGGCAAAGAAGAATAAAATTGAATTTAATAAAGAAAAATCTAATATGATGTTAATTACAAACAGAAGATCTATTAGAAAACATAAAATTAATATATATTTAAATAATGATATAATTAAACAAGTAAATGACATGAAATATTTAGGAGTTTCATTTGACAATAAATTTCAGTTTGATAAACATATTCAACAAATTACGGATAAAAGTGCTAAATTAATAAGTGTATTATCAAAATCAGCAAAAATTTCGTGGGTTTGACACAAAAATCTTTATCAACTATTTATAAGGGTGCCATTTTGCCTTTATTAACTTATGCATCATCAATATGGAAATCAGCCTTAAATAAAAAACATAACATTAGAAAAATAATTAGAATTCAGAGACTAATAAATATTAAAATTTTAAAAGCATTTAGCACTATTTCTTATGATGCGTCATGCATTTTAACCGGAATTACACCCATTATTTTAAAAATTGAAGAAAGTGCATACATTTACGAAAAATTAAGAATATGGGAACTACAAAATGAAAAAAATAATATTATTGTTAATTTAATGGAAAGAAAATCTAAAAAAGGGAATTATTAGATTAAATATCTAATATTAGTGAAGAAAAATGGGCCATACAGTGGGAAAAATCAACAAAAGGAGATTTAACTAAATCATTTTTTCCAAATCTTCAATTAAGATTAAAAACAAGATTACCATTTTCACCAAAAATAACAACTATATTAAGTGGTCATGGAAAAATACTAAGTTACTATAACAAATTTAAAATTATAAACAATAGTGAATGTATATGTAATATGGGAGCACAAACAGTTGAACATTTAATTTTTGAATGTAATATATTGAATACTGAAAGACAAATTTTAATCAACAATGTAATTCAAAATAGAGAACAATGAACAGTGCAAAAAATAGCACTTATACAAACTTACTTTAAAGCTTTTATAAAATATATTAATAACATAGATTTTGAAAAATTAGCTGAAATCAACAATTAAATTTTGTATGTATGTATTTAAGACAGTTAAAAATAAATATCAATTGTTATAAAATTATGTAATGTTATACAATTTAAGTTAGAATAAGTTACGTTAAAATTATTATAATTCAATAATATGTTATATTGTTAAATTTAAGGCATGTAATAGTTATATAATTGTAATTGGGGCATGCTAATTCAATAAATGTCTTTAAAAATAAAAAAAAAAGACACAGACACAGACACAGACACAGACACAGACACAGACACAGACACAGACACAGACACAGACACAGACACAGACACAGACACAGACACAGACACAGACACAGACACAGACACAGACACAGACACAGACACAGACAGACACAGACACAGACCCAGACACAGACACACACACAGACACAGACACAGACACAGACACAGAGACAGAGACAGATACAGACACAGACACAGACAAAGACACAGACAAGAGATTTAGATCACAGAAGTTTCCATATTGGAAGAATTAAGAAATAGGATTGATTACGCTATTCTGAAGCTAAAAGACCAATTCATTTTGCAAACAATTGTGGGAGAAGTTCGAAAAGGGCAAGAATATGCATTAGAAACGACGGATAACTTTGAGCAGCTTTCGTAAGTTTTTTATATAAACAGTGTTTTAATAAAAAAATCATCTTTTCGTTTCCTGATCCTTTCAGTGCTTTTAACCCTTTAAAACTTATAAACGTTGAATGAAAAACATAAAAAACCATTAAACCATTGATGGGTTACTGTAAAGCTTATGAAAGGTAGTAATATTTAGGGAATTTGACCACATGCATCTCTAAAAATGGCTGTGTAAATTATAAATCCTAAATGTCCGTGAAGAAATAAGTTTTCAAATTTGGTAATCTTTGGTAAGCAGCGTAAGTAAATTTCTGATCAAAACGAAGCGTTTTGTCTTCTTTCCTTTTTCAAAAAATGCACTAATTGTTGCAAACATACTACAGTGCGAGTAACACCCAGAATGCAGTGTGGCGGGGTATAGGCAATGTATTTGTAATGGGAGGCCGCCACACTGTGTTTCCGGTTGTCTGATGGCTATGACAGGGTCGGCTCTGAAGTTATTATACAGTGCCGACAAAAAGTTGGACACAAATGAAAAACTTTTTTTTTGCGAACGATACGTAAGAGTAAACTGCCCTTATTTTTGAAAAAATCGGAAAATTTTAGTTGAAAAAATCACTGAAAATTCTCAAATATGAATTTTCAAGACGATCTAAATATCGTTAAACAACTGTATTAATTAGAAAGTTACTTACAATGCATTTACGTCATTTCAAACCAAGCTTATGCGGGAAGATATCTTAATGAGTTTTTAATGTAACTGAAAAGTAAACAAACAGATTAAGCACTATATTGCAACAAAGATCCGGTTTCAAGACAGAGCACGTCCGTTTATTGATGGATGAAGCATTTTGACATGTCACTGCACAAAATTGGAGTAATTGCGTTGCGCATGTCAGAGAAAAAACGGAAAAAGGAATGTGGGCTGCTGATAACGTCCAAGATGAACTCATAATAAGTGTAAATTTTAGCGACAGTTCTGAGAATGAGATTTCAGACTTCGATGATGACTGTGTCGACGACGTGCAGGTGTAAATAGTGTAAAAAGTGTAAGTATTTTATTTGTTTATAAATGTACAATTAATTCTCTGTTTATTTTTTCTTATATTAACTTTGCCTGAAATAATTCTTTTGTAATTTTGAAATTTATTGTTTATTTTATTAATTATTGAAACATAGTAAACAAGTCGAGGTGTAAATAGTTAAAAGTGTAAATATTTTTAGATTTATAAAGACAAATTAATCTGGCCGATTTAGTTTTCTCTATATATGTAACGTTGCCTAAGATCAATAATTCTTTGCTTAATTTTGAAATTTATTGTTTATTATTATTAATTATTGAAACATTTAAACAAAAGCGTATAAAGTCATCAAACTTCACAAATTGTTAAGCTTGAATCTGGAGAGGCAAATTTGCTGGGACCGGACATATGAGGCTTAACGATCTCAGCATAACGACAAACTGAAGCAACCCGGTGTACATAAGACTCAACGCTGCAAATTCTAATGTGAACCTTCACATTAAAAATAATATATATATATATATATATATATATAGACTATAACATTATAACTCGGCTAATGTAAATCCAAAATTTAGTAAAGTCAATTTGTAAATGGAAATAATAATCACCGATCGTTTTAGCCAACATAATCAGAAATATAAAACAACCTGAAAGAAATTCAGGATGTAACACCAAGAACATCAACGGCATGCCAGAAAGCTTAATATAAACTTAGTTAAAAGTACAATAACATAAATATAATTTCAACATTAGAGCCCTAGAGTTAAATAGAGGTTAACTTAACTAAAGTGTAATAAAGAATTGAGAAAAGTCAAATACTGTAAAAATAAATATAATAAAATAATGTTTAATTCCAACAGCTAAAGGCAAATAAAAAATGTAGAATTATTTAAATTATGAAAGGAAATTAGCACAACTTAAACTGTGACGTACAAGATAAGAGAATAGGTATACCTAACTACAGAAATTATTACAGCTATGTTAAGGTAAAAGTAGTTGTACATATCAACAAGTAACATTTATTAAATAAACAATAAAATATAAGGTATTAACTAAGTGTAATACAATTAATAGATAATTAAAAAAAAACCTACTAAATAAATAAATAAAATATATCATTTAACTTAAGCACCATAACAAATAAAATAACTAAAACGATTATTGTTAAATTACGATTTTAAATTCACCAAGGTTAAAGCCATGACGAAGAAACTTATTTAACTTAACATAATTGAGAAATCTTTGGGCAGCGTGATTTGAATGATAAAATCTACTATAACAAATAATTACAGTCTGGTTATGAACTCTAAATTGTTTATTTAAAATAAAACGGCTTCTAAGAAATTTGTACATTAATAACATAATCTGAATATACTAACAACGTATTGGTGTATATTTAATAAGGAATACGTGATTAACATCAGCCAAAATAAATAAAACGCGCTGTGTAGTAAAGATTTACATTTCAAAATTCTAAATTAAACAGCCATTACAACAATAATCTTAATTATTTAAAATTCAAGATGTAATATTTTCACCACTTGTAATTATGATGAAGTGACCTACGTCGACAAATATTACAGTACATAGGTTATGAACTACATTTTTAAAAGTAAATAGTAGTTAACTAAACCTATGTACGGTATTCAATTTAAACTGACTGATTTATCTACTTAATTAAACTACTTTTCATTAAAGGATACGTAATTCGTTTGGGTACCCAAAATAAATAAAATGCTGTATAGTAGAATTTGATTACAATTCATAACAGTCTTTCACTTAACTCCCTATGATCGAACAATATGCATTATTATACATTCGGATTCTATAGACTATTGCAAAATTCTTGGAAGGAATGTTCCTATGAATATCTCCTTTAATTTGAACTTAGCTTATGCTACATTACTTGAAAGTAAATGTATATTATTAATCTAGTGTAGTTCAAGGGTTTAAATCCTTTAATATATTAATTCTTCACTTTTGTCCATTAATAATTGGAATTCGTTTGGGTCTGCTTTCCGACGGCTGTATTGTCAAAATAAATCTATACATAAGCTAACCAGCTTCACTTTAACATGAAGTTAAGAATATTCTGCAGCATCGTTAAGATTGATTGAAATTTTCCAACAACAGTCAAATTTAATTCAAGAATTATTCATTCATGAAAGTTGAAAGCAAATCTGGCATTGACTTGAAAATTCGTCAACTTTTACGCGTGGAAAATTAATTGCGAGGCTCTGATGTAAAAGTTCGGCAAATCACAATTTAAATAGTAATTGAATTTGTGCAAAAGGTTAGATTGTTTCTACGGCTGTGTGTAAATAAAAGACAATAAGCGTATTGTACTGGTAGCTTTACAAATATTCTACACGTAGCGTTGAAGAAATTGAGGAAGTTTTTCCAACAACAAGTCATTTATATCTTCAACCGGTTAAGTTCTTCATAAGAGTTGGAAAAGAAATCAAACGGCATTATAGCCATTAATTCACGGAACATTTTACGAAAATATATATATATCATATCATGCTTATATATATATCAAATACAGAATGCGTTCGGTGGAAAACTTTAGTGAGCAAATTTCCGTCCTATATTGGCAATTACACGAATTTCATGGAATAGTCATTACAGGTTAAGCCGCCATCCTAGACTTTCGGGGAAAATCCACCTTTTAACATTATAAACTCACGTTGAAACCGTATTTTCACTATGGATCTATAAGGCCTTTTCAAGGCATAATTGTTAGTTTTACTTACGTAGTACGTGTTTTTCAACTATTTTATGGTTTCTTTTCGAGTCAACTTTGATGGAATTTTCACCTAATGAGAGTCACTATTGAGAACAAATTTTGTACTTGCTCACGTGATGCAGATATTGGTAAAACTTAGACTTGGGATTGGTCTTGGACCTGGAGTTGGTATTTGATTATATTATGGACAGCTTTAACCTAATTAGGGTCCTTTTGCTTGTTGTTATAAGTACCCTGACGGTTGAACGGAAACATTCAATACAACGTGGATGCAATTGTCTAATAAGATACGTTATTAAAAGGTTATCCTATTGTTATTAAAATGGTCATATGCTATTGGGTACGTTCGGATAATATTTACCTATAAGAGATTTAATTATACGTTGTATTTCTAATAAGGTATCTTTAGACACGTGTTAGCTTCAACTTGTTTCGGCCTTTGCTGGCTGGATGGTATGGATAACCTTGTAAGAGAAGTTTTCGAGCTTAGCTCTATCGTGATCTCCTTGGTGCAATTGTACGTGTTCTATGCGAATCTTGCAGCTGTGACGTTCGCCCGTCAACAAAATTGTATTCTAATAAGGTGACCTTAACCTTGTAGACAAGTCGTATCAGGGTTGCGTCCTGGCTTTAACTAAATTGATTTTAGTGCCATCGAGTGGCGTATAGACTAATGAAATTGTCTATAATAGAAGTTGATAATGCACATCTCTGTGCTCTATCTCGTTTCTCTCTTGACTGTGCTTTGTGCTAATGTCACACATGAGTAAGTAATAATTAATAATCAATCTCAAACAAATCATGTTCGATCAAATCACGATAGTCTCAATTAATACGAAATTATGTCTTCGTTTGCGGAAACCAGATTACAGTTCAAAACTGAATACATTAAAGTCTAATTAAATATGACGTGAAATAATAAATAATTTCTACCGTAATGAGTGTGTGATTATATATATGTATTTATATATGTTTATATATATATATATATATATATATATATATGATATATGTATATATAATATATATATATAGATATATATATATATATATATATATATGTATATATATATGCATATGTAGGTCTACAGCTGTAGATTAAGTTAGAAGCGATACAACGTAATGATGCTCTTATAGGTAAATGTTCATCGGAGCGGTCCATGTGACCATTTTAAAACAATAGGAGCGATAATTTTAATAATATCTTATTAGGGATGATGCGTGTGCATGTGTGCGTGTGGTTTGCTAACCTTGGTTGTCTTAATACAACCAAGGCTATTAGGTAGTGTGATGAGAAAGTAGTGTAGCAAGTCAGTGTCAGGTAGTGTGAAGACATAGTGGTGTTGGCTCGTGTGAGATGGTTGCGATATTGTGGTCGAAAAGTCTAGTGGTGAAATTCATAGGTTGTGACGGACGGTAAATAGGTGTGAAGAGACGGTCTAACGTGGGCTAGTGAGAGTGAAGTGAGTGTGGTGAAGTGTAGTGGCGTGGTGTGTGTGGTTGGTCTGCGTGATAGGTGCTGTCGTGTGTGTCGTGATTGGTGAGTTCGAGTGGTGTGATGTAGTCATAGTATGTGGATTGAAGGCTTGCGAAAAGTAGCAGTGTGAGTGAAATAGGGTGTCAGTGTGCTATAGAGATAGTGAAGGTGGTGTGTGTGAGCTGTAGGTGTGTGCGTGTAGGTGTGCCGTTCTCTGGTGTGCGTGCGCGTGTGTAGTCTTGGGTATGAGTGTAGTTGTGCGTGGTTGTTGTGGTGTGTAGCTGCGTGTGATGTTGGTGTGTGTAAAGTGTGTGGCTGTGACTGTGTATGTGAGTGAATGAGTGTTGGTGTGCGATGTGGTAAAATGTTAATGCAGGTGTGACAGCGTTGCATGCGTAAATACTAAAGTAGTAGTGTTGGTTTGTGAAATTCGGATAAAGTAGGTAAGATTAGCAAAGATGGTGCGTGATGTGTGATGTTGTGTTGTAAGAGAGCGTGTGAAGATCATGTCGTTGAAAAAGTTGTTTGTGTGATACTGTGGGTTGTGCGTTGAAGCGTATCAGTGAAATGTGTGATGCGTGTGCGTGATGTGCAAATTTGTTGGTAGGTGTGTTCGTGCCCGTTGTGCTGGAATATTGATAAAAGGTTTGGATGCTGTACGTGTTGATGGATGTAAGTGAATGGCGTGTGCGTAGTGTTGGGTAATTTTGTATGCATGGTAGTGAGAAGTCGTGATAGATACTCATGTGAATGTGATGTATGTGAATGTGTGGTGTGGTTGTTGTGTAAGAGTGTTAAGTGTGGTGGCGTGTACGATATTGCGTAAAGTGCGTGTTGGTGAGCTTATAGTGTTGTCTGTATTTTGAATAGCGTGTGCAAATGATGTCAGCGAAATACTGTATCGATGTAATGTGGAGTGTTGTAAGAATGTGCTGTGGTGTGGAGTGCGTGTTAGTTCTGTGTTGCGTGTAAGCAGCTGTAAGTGTGTACGTTACGGTGATTTCAAATGTTGTTGTGTGTGCAGTTGACGATGATGTCGTTGTTAATTATAGGTTTGGAACTGTTTTGTGTGATTCTTGCTATTGGCGTAGTTGTGGAGCGTTATGTGTGCGTGTTTGTAGTGTAACTGTGAGTGTGGATGTTTACTGTGAATTTTGTTTTGTAGTTACGACGGTAGTTGCGTGTTGATTGTCTGTTTGCTGTGGAATAGTGTTGACCGTTTGTTGCTTTGCTAAGATGTTGGAATGTGCGATGGGTTGTATGTCTCATGTGTGTGTAAATTTGCAGGTTTGTGGTGTCTTCAGCGTAGCGTAGCGGTTTTCAATGTGCGTTTGAGTTCTGGTATAGAACGTCAGAAAAGTCGGTGTTGTCATAGTCGTAGGTAAGTGGTAAGTGGATTAGTGTAGTGAGGATGAGTGGACTGCCGAATTGCCGTGTACATGTGTAATTAGTGTCGATCGGTGTAAAGTTGAGTGAGCACTTTAAATGTGGTGTTGGGTTCGGCTCGTATTTAAAGTGTTAGTGTTGTGACTTAGTGATCTAATGGTTGTTGAGTAATGGTTTAGAAAACAAAAGTGTCTGTTGTAGTGGTGTCTGTAGTTAGTGTATAGGTGTGCAGATGACGTGAGTGCTGTAAGTGTTGTGTGTGGTGTTGTGAGTATTTGATGTTAAAGTACGTGTGTTGCGTGCGTGTAGGTTTGTATGGTGAAGTGGTTGTGTTGTGTGTGTTTGTGTACAGTGCAGATGTGATAGTCTGTGTGACGTGTTGTGCGTCTCGTAGTAGGTGTAGTCTTAGACTGTGCGTGTAGTGTTAATGTGCGAATTTTTGTCAGTTAAACAAGTTTATGCGTTCCTAAGTTGTGTGTGTGTGCGTGAGTGTGTGTGTAGGTAGTTTCGAACGTTAGTTCGTGAGCGTGTAGTGCGTGTGGTGTTGATACTGTAGTGGTGTGACGTGTCGTTGTATACGGTTTAGGTGCGTGATTAGATTCGTAGTGTGTTATGTTTGTCTGTGTTAAGTCGAGTCCGATGTGCGTGTGGTGTATGTTAAGTCGTATTAAGTGTGAACGTTGTGTTCGTGATGTAGTTGCTGGTTTGAATGTGTGCAATGTAGATGTATGTTGTATACGTGATGTGTGGTTGTGAACGTTCGTGCTGTCTGTGATGTGGATGCTAAGTTGTCGTGTATAGGTTGTAATGGTAGGTGTGTTGAGTGCGAGTGCGTCAGTTGGATGTGTGTTGTGTTGGTGTGCGGTTGCGGTTTGACATCCGTGTTGACTGTTGAGAGGAGCGTGGAGGATGAGATGCTAGTGGATTGTGGTAGTGAGGTAGTGTGAAGTCATTGTTGGTTGCGTGTTGTCGTAGCTGTTGTATGTGTGTGCGTGTCGTGAGTTCTTGCGGGTGCGCAATGCTGCGTGTTGTATTTCATGTGCAGTTGTGTTGCCGATGTGTCTAGTCGCAGTGTCCTAGTGTGTCGCAGATTAATAGTTGTTGCGTGCCGCTTTGTGTGTAATGGCGTGACGTGTCGTTGTTGTTATGTTTGTCTTAGAGTGAGTGGCGCTGCGACGTGTCTGAACGTGCCATTGTGTGTGCGTTCGTGTGCGTTGTCAGTGTGTCAGTGTGCGTGTCAGATGTCGATTTCGTGTTGATCACTGTCTTTTCCGTACATCCTGAGTGTGCGTGTCATTTCGTGTATCTTGCATGTCCGGGTTTGTACAGGCGCTTGTCGATGATCGTGCTCGTATTGATTTTCTGTGCGTTTGTGTGCATGCTGTCTGTCCGTGCGTACTGACGTGGCTAGCGCTTGTGTAGATGTGTAGTGTTGAGCTGAGCATGCGTGTTCATTTGTCGTCAGTCTTTCATTCTGTGGTGTCGTTTGCTGTTCGCGATAGTGCGTGTCAGTGTACAGTGTGCTGTGTAGTGTTGTGTGACGGGGTCAGCTGTCGTCTGCGCGTTCCTTGCGTAGATTGTCGTTTGCTGCCGTTGACACCACATCTTAGCTTGTGTCAGTTGCGTGTCATGTTCAGATGTAGTGTGCAAACTGTTCAGAGCGGTTGCAGCGTGCATGTGCTTTATGATCTGTAGTTGCGTTGCGAGTCGTCTGTTCGTATGCCTTTACTGGTGCGTGTGTGTATGCTGTCGTGCTGGCTTTTCATGGATATTGAATACGAGTCGTGAGGATGAGTGTCACGCGTGTGTGCTGTGTCAGTGATTAGTGTGTCGTAGCCGTCTCTTGCCGTATGCATGCTGCTGACGTGTTACTGCTTATTCATTTATGTGACGTGTGTGTTCGCAGTGTCGTGTCATGTTTCATTTCCGTGTATGCGTCCTTGTCATAGGCTTTCTCAGCGATGCTAGCGTAGTGCGATGAGTCGTTGCGTTTTCCTTTCATTTTCGTCCTGCTTGGTGCAGTCATTCTGTGCGACGTCTGCCGTGTGCGTTGAGCCACGTTGCGTTGACGTTTGCGTGATGTGTAGTTTTGATGATATATGTTGTGTCGTGTGTGTCAGGTGCGAGTTCGTGTTGCGTTGTGTGTCTACGTATCTTGTTGTGTAGCTGTACGTTGTAGTCAATGTGGTTCAGTATGTTGCGTCTGTGCTCGTGTGCTGTTTTTCGATGCTTAGCAGTCATTGAATCGACTGTCGTTAGCTGTGACAGTGAGTTGGCAGTTACAGTGATTCGTCACGCTGCTCGTTGCCGTTTGTAAGCGTTCTGCTTTGTCTAGTCAGTGTTAGTTCTGTCTTCGTTTCGTTTATCTGTATATCTCTTTTACGCTCGTGTGATTTCTTGCACTGTCGGCTTGTTCGCATATTCTTGCGTTCGCTATTTCTTTCCACGTCCTCATCGTTTCCTGACATGCGTACGTGGGTTGATGAGTGGCCGCGTTGAGTGTTGGCTTCCAGAGGTGTTGTCGCGTTTGCAGTTCGTGTGCGTTTCATGCTCGTTCGTGCATGTCGTGCGTTGCGTGTGCGTTGCGTTGTTGTTGCGTACGTGTGATGTACAATCGGGTGCTCGTGTCTGTGTGCGTGTTGCGCGGTGTGCGTTGCGTGTGCGTGTACTGCGTTTGTGTGCCGATGCTTCGTGGCGGTTGGTTCTGTCGAGTAGCTCGTCTGTCTGGCATATAGCGCTGCGTGGCGACTATGACGTGCAGGTTGTTATGTCGTGTCAGGTTCGAGTGCTGTCGTTGTTGTGCGTTCGCGTGTGCTTAGCTTGCATCGTGTTTTCGAGCTGTCGTTGTGCGTTGCGTGTACGTGTGGCTACTTTCGGATGTGTTGCTGCGTTTGCTGTTGCGTGTCATCACTTGTTGCCTGCACGTGCGTTGAGTACGAGAGTGTAGTGTGAGTCTCGTGTCGCAGTTGAGTGTCTGGCGCGTGTGTGTGCGGTGCACTGTGCTCAAGGCGTGTGCTTTGTAGATTACTTGCGTATCTGTGCGTAGTGTGTTGCGTGCGTATGATACTGACGTGTGTGCCGTTGTCGCAGTGTCTCGTCTGTCGGTGCGTGGCGTGCCGGGTGTTGTGACGCTTGACTTGTGTGTGTCTGTTCCGGTGCGATTGCTGTGTGTTCTGTCGTTTGGTTGTCATGCGTGCAGTCGTCGTGTAGCGTGGCCGTAGTGGTCTGGAGTGGTGCTTCCTAGTCCTGTGTGCGGTCTTCGGAAGTTGTTGCTGGTGTGCGTGCTTCACTATTGCGTTGCGTTCAGATCGTGTGGTTACGTGCTGTTGTCGTGTGTGTGAGTGCAGAGTGTGAGTGTTGAGTCGTGTTTGCGTGCGTTGTCGTGTGTACTTGTTGTGTGGTGTCTGTTTGCGGGATGTGCGTGTGCGTTTGTCGGATACATCGCTATGAGTGTCTCGTGCGTCTCGCATCGATTTTTATGATATATGTTACTCGCTGTGTTTCTTGAAGTGTACAGCCTGTCTTGTTTCTTGCTGCGTTCGTTGTAGCGTCGATCGATGGCAATTTGATTTTTTCTTAGCTTACTGCCTGTGTGTACGTTCTCCATTCCCCGAGATTGCATTTTTATGGTTGTGTACTAAAGTTATGTTCGACAATATTTTGACGTATGGATCTAATTTAAATAATTTGGTTAAGTTTCCGATGCATGGCACGTTGTGTCTTTTTTTGCTTCGTTAATTGGTTTTTGACATTAGATCTTTGTTGACCGTCAAAAGTATCATTCTTCGAATAATCCTAAATCGCATCTGGTGTAACTCTTAGATTTGGGCCGTTTCATCTGCGTTTGCTTTTCTCCTTCAGATTTTGCCTAAAATTCACTCTCGATACCAAGCTAAAATGTGTTTCCGGTTTGCTTCGGTCGACGCTTACTTTTGCGTTTTGGACTTAAGTTTACTTGGTTTATAATATCCGGAGGCTTCTTTAGTTTTCATATTTTAGGCATTCTCTTGTGCCCGAAAAATTATATGTACGATGGATGCACATTTTTGTTTAGCGGACGTTTGGGACAAACAGGTTCTACAGGGATGTTCGAGGACGTTTCAGGTTTGGTTCTTGAATTTCCTGCAAGTGTTCCATGTTCTGTACAACGTCTTTATGTTTTCGGATTTATTCAATGTAATCACTCTTGCTGTTTGGTTGCTTCTTTGACGTATTTCGGCAAATGGTGGTCTCTGAACTCATTCAGTTCTACGGCCCTGGTTCGTTTCGGCTTTCTTGGGGCATGCACAATAAGTTTTGTGCGTGTGCGTGTGGCGTGTGCGTGTGCGTGTGCGTGTGCGTGTGTGCGTGTGCGTGTTCGTGTTCGTGTGCGTTTGCGTTTGCGTGTGCGTGTGCGGTGCGTGTGTGCGTGTGCGTGGCGTGGGTGGGTGTGAGTGTGGAGTGTGAGTGTGGTGAGTGTGATGTGGTGGGTGTGTGTGTGTCGTGGTGTGTATGTGTGCGTGTGTGTGTGGTGTCGTGTGGTGGTGTCGTGTGCGTGTGGTGTGTGCGTGTGCGTGTTGTATGCGTGTGCGTGTGCGTTTGCGTGTGCAGTGAGTGTGCGTGTGGTGTGGTGTGAGTGTGCGTGTGGCGTGCGCGTGCTTGATGTTGTGAGTGCGTGTGCGTGTGAGTGTGCTGTGTGAGGTGTGCCTTGTGGTTGCGTGTGTTGCGTTTGCGTAGTGGTTGCGTGTGCGTGTGCGTGACGCTGTCGTGTTGCTGTGCGTGTGTGGTGTGTGATGGTGTGGTGTGGTGTGAGTTGAGTGCGTTCGTGATGCGTGATAGGTGTGCGTGTGTTTCTGTGTGCGTGTGCGTGTCGTTGACGTTGTGGTGGCGTGTGGTGTGCGTTGTGCGTGTGTTCGTGAGCGTGCGGTGGTGCTTGTGGTGTTCATGTTTTGATGCGTTTGCGTTATGCGTGTGACGTGATGTGTCGTGTTGCGATGTCTGTGCGTGTGCGTGCGTGTGTGTGCTGTCAGTGCGTTGTGTGTGAGTAGTGAGTGTGGTTGTGGATAGTGGTGTGATGTGAGTGTGGTTTGGTGGTGTGCGCTGGGTGTTGCTGTGGTGTGTGTGCGTGTGCGTTTGTTTGGTGTGAACGTGGTTTGTCGTGTGATGTGTGCGTGGCTGTGTGTATGTAGGATGTGTGAGTGTCGTGTGCGTGTCGTTTGCGTGTTGCGTTTCGTTGCGTTGTGTGATGTGCGTGTTCGTGTGCGTGTGGTGTGGTGTCTGATGTTGTTTTAATGTGTGAGTTTGGTTAGTGTGCGTGTAGTCTGTGCGTGTGTGTGTGGTGTGACGTGTGTTCGTATGCGTGTGTTCTGGTGTGCGATTAGTCTGTGTGTGTGTGGTGTTCGTGCAGGTTGGTGTCGTGTGTCGTGATCGTTGTTGTGCGTGTGTTGTTGTGGGTCGTGGGGGGTGTGTGGGAGTTTGGGGGTGTTGGTGTGTTTGTTTGTTTGGGGTTGGTGCTTTGTGGTGTGTGGTTGTGTGTGTTGTTTGCTGCTTGTGCTGCTTGGTGTTGTGGCTGTTGCTTTTTTTGTTGTTGTTTGTGTTTGTTTGTTGTGGTCTCGTTGGGAGGTAGTTGGGGTTTGTTGTTGGTTGTGTTGGTGTGGGTGTCGTGTGTTCTGTTTTTGGCTATGTGTATTAATGAATTAGTGTGATATCTTCATATGTTGTGATTGTGATTGTTGATTGTTTTTAGCATGTTGGTGATTGATTGTTTTTATTGTGTTATTAAGATTGTTGTTTTATATTTGATTATTGGTGTTTTTATGTTTAATGAGTGTGAATGATGTGTGAGATGTAGTGGATTGTGATTTGTTGCAGTTTTTAGTTGTCTGTGTATTAAGAGTATTTTGAATTAACTTGCGTTGGTGCTGTCGAGATTTTGTATGTTTTGCATGAGGTAGTGTGAGTGTGTTTCTAATATGATAGTGCTTAATATTGTTGTAGTTTGCGCAGTCATTGTTTGGTGTATATTGCTTGTTGTTGGTTTGTTCGGCTGTTATGAAGTATTTTGTTTTAAGTGATTTCGTTACTAGTGCATTTAAGTTAATGCTGTGTTTTTACGTGTCATTGCTTCTTGGATTTAAGATTCGTGATATTCGGTGATTGTGTTTACAATGTCTGTGAGGTCGTTTGATGGTGTTCTACGTTGGTTCATTAGTTTTTGTGTATGCTGTTTGAGTTTCGAATTCTATTTTGATAAGTATTTAATTACAAGTGAAATCTAACAGTAAGTTTTGAATAAGTGAAGTAATAAATTATTTGAGTGGGTTATATGCATTTTATTTAATATTGCATTGTAATCTTTGTTTCAAACCTTACTACAAAATTTACTTCAACAAAAATCCCAGGAAACATTTAATCGATTTGAACATAAAACATTGGTGCAAATCAGCCGCAATTTCTATCTGCTGCCGATAAATTATGAACCCGCTAGCTACTATAAAAATAGCGATGAACAGTTTAAGAACTTTAGCTCACTCACGCATCCATCCAGTCACTCGGAAACGGCAAAACTAGTTTCGTGACGTTTATATAATATGTTTTGTGTAGACACTTAATAGACTCTCAGTGGAGCAGAAACTATCAAGAGAAAATGCATTATCTTTTCAGTTTGGCCATAGAAATTTTTATTTATTCAAAATGTCTCATAAATCTGAAATAGTGTCACTGATGTTGATCGTGTACGAAAAGTTGATCTAGTGTTTGATGGTTTTGGTATTGTTGATGCAAATCTAAAAATGGATAGAAGTGCGACTAAGGTAATGAAAACCGAAGAATGTTTAATCAATTTTTTGGGTTTTTTGCCCCAAAGTCTTAAACCAGGCTACTCTGACACCTCCCCCCCTCTAGACAACCAACATAATCTTCTACCTCATCCTTATTCTTTGCGGCATCGGTTGCATCCCTATCCAAACGACATCTTCATTGTCTTCAATCGGTTCATTAATAAATAATAACTGATGAATCCCGCCCTCAACAAAACGCACACGTCTACCAGTCAAATCAACCCTTCTACTTCTGGTACCTACCGTACGTCGTACGTTATTGCATCCGTAGAATACTTATTCCTTACTCAGAGTTCCTTTCAATCCATGGATTATCCTTAATTCCGTGGTTGAACGTAAAGCATAAGCAAAACCGGCCCTGTTTCCTTTAAACTAACGAATCACTTCCAATTACTCAGTAAGGCTGCAATTGTCAGCTCCTTGCTCTCTCACCACAACTACCACATCCTGTCGTTCACTTATGGCGTACGAAAGAACATCCTCCCTGAGCTAATTCTCGAATCTATAAATCTACCCAAAGCAAGCTAAGCTATACAAATGATTTAGAAAATTACGAGCACAATTCGTTTATTCGTATTACCACTCCATCGCGGTACAATCTTAACCATCCTTCACCGAAATTGTTACTTTGTTTGGTAAGCACCTTCCCTGTGAGCCCCCACGTTACTAATCCAATCTCTAAGTATTCTTCCACTTATACGCAAGTTGATGCAAGCCACTAAGCTTCCTCTTGTTCACAACTGCACAAATGTATCAAATGCGGTGGACCACGTGCTACCTACTCCCTCTCATGTGCAACCTGTGCAATTCCTACAACCCCGGCTGAGATTGTCATTTCTATCCCCATTCCACCATTTACATCCGCTACGGAAAATGGAAATCTCAGTGTTCTTTATTATACCCCATTTCATAACTTCCCTCACTTCTCACTAAGTCAGCAATAACTTCTGAAATATTATCCCAATATCAACTGACCCTAATCTCCCACCTTGTATCCGATAATAGCAACAGTTGGTGTGTGGGGCGTCCGCCTGAGGCGTCCCCTCATTAGATACGGACTATCTACTAATAACGTACAAGGACTATAATCCAGTCAAATAAGGATTTTACTGCGGAATGCGAGTAACTAAGCTGATTTTTTGTAAATACCTTTGTTTTGACATTGTAAAGCTGAGAAAAAAATGCACCGTTGTTATCAGTGGAGCTTCTTGAGATATTAAAGGTCAAAGGTCACTTGTTTCAGTTTTTTGTTTATAACTCGCTTATTATGCATCGTGTGATAAAAAGTCAGGAGATCAAAATTCTAGCTAAGAAAATTCTCTATAATTTTGATCATATGCATTTTTTTGTATGATGTATAGTTTTTGAGATACAGAGCGTAGAAAAGAGTGCGCACTTTACATTATGATTAACGTGGTTTAAATGGCAACGCAAAGTGGTTGTTTAACTGTGCAATGTTGATTTTATTGAAATAACAATGTTTATTGTTGTAATGCAAGTATAATATGTTTTATAGAAAAGTTTTAAGCATTTATTCAACAAAAAAAATTAACTATTTTGTAGGAATTTTATTGTAACTAAATAAAATAGGTAGGTAAGCAAGTGACTTACTGTGTCTCCCCAATGTGAACACATGCTAAAAGCAGCTGTTCTTGTAAAATAAGTGCCGGCTTATATAAACGTCTCGTTCGATTTTTACCTGCTTGACCTTGCCAGCATTCATCTCAACCCCCCTTGCTGACTAGTTCTAGTGGCAGATGATTCAGTCGGTACCAATTCAAATCAGATTCAGTCGAAATTTTTTCTCTCTTCTTCACTTTCTTCTAGATATAGAGCTTCCATTGTTTCTTGTTCTTCTTCGGCCGTTTCTTCAGCAGTCAGAAGAAATTCTTCAATTATTGGTTCGGCGTTGCTCTCCTCATGCTCCTCAACCACAGGGGAAGAATTGAGGCACGTTGACCCAATTGCCCCAAATTTGTGAGCATTTTAAACCAAGTTCCTGCAACCACACATAGCCCCACACCCCTTCTTTTGCAAAAATTGCATTTAGCAGTTCCTCTGGAGCTGGAGGTAATAAAGTGGTTGTGGGTTGCAGGTTCGTTGTCAGTGTGCCCCCCACTGATCAGGTTGCAGGTCTTCTCAAGCCAAGTCTGTACCTGGTAGAAAAGGTTTTTAGCATTTTTTTTGAAATCACAGCTGTACTTACTTGATAGTAGACCCGATAAATATTATCGAGCTGCTTCGCTTGTAGGGGAAGATTAGCTGGACAGGACGATTTTGTGTAAGACATAATAAAATTTGTATACCTAAACATATAAATATCATTATAAAAATAAGTACTTAGTAGGATAATTTTTCATAATAAATTTTTACCTGAAATCATCAATTTTTCTTCGTGCATTGGGGCATTATACACCGAAAAGGAAAGTTTTCCGTTTTGGAAAATTTCTTCCGGTGTGCTGTCTTTTTTTAAATGATTCTGCCACTCATGTGATTGTTTTTTTTCTCAAACATTTTTAAACGGCCACTTTTCCTTTGGGAACAACGCAGGTTGTATCACAACCGGTAAATGCAAAAACAGAATATGTTCTTTGCAGTGTGGTATTTGTCTAAACTTTTGAAGAAAAAATTGGAGATTGCATTTCCATTTCCAAGTTTTTAAACAAATTTCATTTTTGAATATCCGTCCGTCCTATTAAAATAGCCATGAGATCAACATCTTCACCTACAATAATGGCGGCTTTCAGTGTAGATTTTTCTATCGCTGTTTCTACTATGAGGACATCAGCATCATCTCTAGCCTGCTTGGTAGGAATATTAGCAGCTTCTAATTGCTCAATAAGAATTGCAATAAGGTTTTTTTTATTGCATTTATTTGATAAAAACTTTTCCTGAGCAATAGGCACAACCATTGCTTCATCAAAGTGGACCTCATATGAAAATGCAAGAGCAGCAGTTCGCCTGGACTGCTCCATAGCTTTGATATTTTTACTGTTGTCCGAGTACCCGTCAAAAACAACAATAGTGTTTGTTGTATAATTTGGACTTTACAGTTTTCCGCATGCCACAATTATCGAATAGCGCTGTTGGATATTTTTCTTTTCGAGAGTTTCACTAAAATGCTTATTTGCAGAAATTCTTTGAAAAAAGTAGAGGATCAATAGTGACTGAGCATTTGTGAATTTTAACAGAACTTTTAACAACTTCCTTATCCGCACGGGTTTTTTATTTCATTAAATGGCAACCCGATTTTTGCATCGATTTAAGTCCAACTTCAACAGCTTTGTAACAATTAATCTGCTATCTCCGACAATTCCTGTTGCTACAGAGATTATTTTATCACTGCTTGGAAATAGACTGTACGATGTAAACCAATCAATAAGTTTACCAACGTCTTCATTGTCTCGTTTTACTCGTGAATCTCGTGAATCTACACGTTGTTCTGTGGTTTCCAAAGAAATATTACAAAAGTTTTCTATTTCTTCACATATTGTGTTAGTGGCATGCATTCCACGTATCCACTTAGATAGGACGCTGTCTTGAGTACTTCTTCCTCGGGAAACGCCACCATCTGTTTTCAATGATTTCATTAGGGTTTGTTCAATGATCATGTCAGTCCATGTGCCAGAATTGTACTTTTTACTGTAAAAAAATCCGTTTTTAAAGTCGTTGAAAGTTTCCGGGTCCATGGTTTCTTGTAAACCAAGCATATCTTGAAGATACAAATGCGCTGAAAAAAAATTTATGGAAGCATTTTTCTTATTGCATTCATATGTTCGTTCCAATTTCCTGTTCTTTCCGATCTAATAAAATCATGAGCTATGGACACCATATCAAGATACTGTATCCACAACTGTGCTGTGGGACCTCTAGCTTTCACTTCATTTACCTTTTACAAAAAAAAAAAAAAACTTCAATTTAGCAAGAAACATTAAAAATGCAAATTTTTCATAACAATAAAATACATACCTTTTCACTGAACTGGTTAACCAATGAGTCAAAGTTGGCAGGCTCTTCAAAATTTTCGTAAGAAATTTTCTCGCAGTTAATATCTTCGACAATATTATTGTAATAGATAGTAGATTGTTCTTCCATTTCTATATCTTTGAAGATTATGGATGATAGTGCAACACGTACTAGGTATGAGCTCTGATACTTCTTGCGTAAGCATGCCCATCTAACATTTTTCGAAAGGAGCATATATGGTGTGTAAAGCTTCTTTTATTCCACTTCCATCCATTGTATAGCTTATACATCCAAGAAAAGACATCAGCAAATGGAAGCCTCCCAGTCTTACCACTATTTTAGAAATAGGTGAATTAACGTCAGAAGCAGCTACGATTTCTCGTGCTTTTTAAAAGTGGTTGGTCGAATGTTATAATGCAAGATTTCTGCTGTGTGTTCTGGCTGCTTTGACAGCGCAATGCAACGTTTGTAAATAGTATTCATGTCACTCGCAGGATGGTGAATGAACGGCAAAATAAAACCAAAGAAGTTGAAAAATTGGTGATGTTTTTCGTAATTTCTTCAAGAAACCCATTCCATCCTGGCAACGGTGTTAAACCTCGAAATTTACCGTACAACCATAACAAATCAATTTTGATGTACGTGTCTTCAGTTGACAAATCTTCATTATTGCAATCCTACACTGTAATTTTACTCAAACCAGAAACGTTACGGTTGTCATAAGTTTGAATAGGAATGTGTGATACTTCTGCCAAATCTTTTGCGCTAGGCTGTTTTGTGACTTTTTGGATACGTTTGTCCGCTACAAAAGCGTTTTTTGGAGTAACAATTTTAATAATTCCCATTATATGTATGGTGTTGTGTCCATCAAGTGTGTAAACATTTATATCGGCATTATCGGCAACATATTGTACTAGAGCATTAGATTGCGGAATAATGTGCGGCTGAGGATGAAAAACAGTTGAGGCCTCATATGTTAAAGTTTGGCTGTATGAAGCGGCAAATCAGAAAACTTGATAAAATATCGATCAGTCTTCTTGAACCACATCTCCTATGAAGAAATACGGACAATCCAAGTAACAATTGGGACGAAAACGATCGTTCACGAATGGAAGCCATTATAGAATGGCATACGGCAGTACATTTTGTTTGTAGATGATCTGTCTTTCCTTTTCTGTTTTTTAATATCAATTCGTTAATGAAGTGCAATAAAGTTGATGGAATTTCTTTATTAATATTTTCCAACATTCTATTTGGGGGTGGATATGATTTGGTTTCAACGACGCATGATTTTATGTCATCTCTAATTATTGCTGCGGCAGCTTCAATTACCCTGAGACGTTCTTCTTGCAGGTTTGCCTTTTTAGCCTCATACCAAGCTTTCGATTGAATATTTGAGCTTGTATCACGAAAAGATATAATAGTAAATGATCTTTCCTTCGAGTGCATACGAGGCTTATTTTGCGTCTTTTTGATAGTGGTTTTTTCGTCTCTGCTATGTCTGCTGGTTCACTGCAGAAAAGACATAAATCTTTAAAAGCAAAACTAGCCCGCTTCGTACGAGAACCTGATGCCTCTCCTTCTTCTAGGGGACGCTTTGCAGCTGCATTGCATTTATCAGAAGTGTACCTAGTAAATGATTTTAAAAAGTTGAAAGGAATAAAAGTTTAAATCAAAAAAATTATTACCTTTTGCGGGCATCGTGCACATCATTGGAAGTCAGATTACTTAAACGCTCTCTTGGTCATCGTTTCTTAAAGGCTGGCCGTTTAAAAGTTTCTAAACCACGAGCACTAACAGTCACTTTACGGCCTTCACATAAGGTTTATTACATATAAAACAAATATTCTCATCTATATTCATATTGCGTTTTATCTTTCGTACCTCTTCTTTCGCAGAGAAAAAATTTCGACTGAATCTGATTTGAATTGGTACCGACTAAATCATCTGCCACTAGAACTAGTCAGAAAGGGGGGTTGAGATGAATGCTGGCAAGGTCAAGCAGGTAAAAAACGAACGAGACGTTTATATAAGCCGGCACTTATTTTACAAGAACAGCTGCTTTTAGCATGTGTTCACATTAGGGAGACACAGTAAGTCACTTGCGTACCTACCTATTTTATTTAGTTACAATAAAATTCCTACAAAATAGTTAATTTTTTTGTTGAATAAATACTTAAAACTTTTCTATAAAACATATTATATTTGCATTACAACAATAAAACATTGTTATTTCAATAAAATCAACATTGCACAGTTAAACAACCACTTTGCGTTGCCATTTATACCACGTTAATCATAATGTAAAGTGCGCGCTCTCTTCTACGCGCTGTGTCTCAAAAACTATACATCATACAAAAAAATGCGTTTGATCAAAATTATAGATAATTTTATTAGCTAGAATTTTGATCTCCTGACTTTTTATCACACGATGCATAATAAGCGAGTTATAAACAAAAAACTGAAAAAGTGACTTTTGACCTTTAATATCTCAAGAAGCTCCACTGATAACAACGGTGCATTTTTATCTCAGTTTTACAATGCCAAAACAAAGGTGTTTACAAATAATCAGCTTAGTTACTCGCATTCCTCAGATTGTCTATTTTTACGCCTAAGTTTTGTTGGACTACTAGCCATTTCATAAAATAAACTTGCGAAATTTACGCTTGGCTCTTCTACCTACAAGGCCTTTCTATAATTTAGCTCCCACAAAAGTTTTGGAGAAGCCACCTTCACTGTTAGGAATTTCTGCCCGTCCGCTCCTTCAATTCTTCTGCAGAACAAATTTTTGATGTGTTGCTGCAACGGTATACTACGTGATACCTATTACAATCCCCATAATGATCTACTAGATCACATCTTGGTACCCCTAATTCAACCCTCTTAGGCGATCCTGATGCCTCCCATAGCAATGGAAACGGTATCCGCCTTTCCCCACGATATATCGATCACATTATATTCACCAAACCACCTCTTCAATGTTTGTCCACAGGCTGACTTATGTGACACATCAGAAAAGACATTTAAAACACCTATTAGAGTGTATTTAGCGAATCCACCTTCAATAACATTTCGGCGTACAAAATCCACACTTCCCACTATGTCGGTAAAGCAGTCACCGATTTAACTCCAGTATTACAGAAGCTTTCGAAGTCTTGATCCCCCCAAAAACGACAGATATCCCTCGTAAACATGTCAAACGTTACATTTTTGCATCAGAACCCCGTTTTCAAGACAAAGTATAATAGACTTAACATACTAATCAGCCGTGAATCAAACACACCGATAACAAACGGCATAGTCCACTTCAAAGGTAAAGTAAAACCTGAATCCTATTTATGTCAGTTAAAGTAATCTAATTTCTTCCGACTAGAGCAACCTCGATATTTCAGCCTCTACTTGTAGTAAAGTATCTGTTTCGGCTTTGGGAGGCACGGAGATTTTTCGTATTTATGGCGCGAAATGTTTGAATGTTTTTTTAGAAAATCATTCACGTTGGTTAGGGAGTGTGAAATTATACTCAGCGATTTTTTAAGGACCCGAAGATCGTGAATAAGTTTTTATTATTAAGATGTGCTTAATCTGCGAGACGTACTCTCGCCCGCTGGATGTGAGAAAGTGGACTAAAACACGCTTATAAAATTGCGTGTGCATAAAAGCTAGGAGTCGTTACCTCATTTCGCAGTTGCGTATAATAAGTTGAAGGTTTTGCAGGCCGCATTTATTGAAATTTGTAGTTTTCTCGATACACGGATTTGTAAGAAATTATAAAAACAAGAAATAGAGGATTGGTTAATGGAAGTCAGTGACCATAATCGGATGGTAGTAAGTTGAATAAGTTTATAATGTGCTTAATTAAAGTATTATTTATCGTTTCAAAGAAACTGTATGAAGTATCCACGGCAAAATTATCACGCCGTCAGTTGTGAATTAATATTTTCGAGTCCTTGTAAAATATAAAAAGATTTGTTTTTATGTGAAACAGAATTTGTTGGTAGAAAGTGCGATTTCCAGTAGCATGGAGTAAATAAGCGATAGTTCTCACGTGAGATAGGCCAAGCGGGCGACCACGGAGCCCTCGAGCATCTCATTGCTGATTCTAGTTCGTTATCCGGTAATTTAAAGCTATTCAGAGCCCTATTATAAAATGTGAACGTTCTATGATTGAAATTTGATGGGCTTGCTGTTGCAGAGAGTTTGCATTACTGGCCGTGGTGTTGAGATTGATCTATTTGTTTATAGAAACAATCATTTTATTTTATGCAACATATAGATATTTCAGTGGCCTTATTTTTAATGAGTGACGACACACTAATAAATGCAATACTTATAGACATTGCATCTCGCGTTGATTGTATTATTTTTAGAAAAGGGTGTGCTTTGGTCTTTGTCTCTCGAACGTACTTTTGTTGTAGTATGAAAAAGAAACAAGGAAAAATTTGTGTATTTAATTCAAGAGGTGAATTTGCATTTGATATTTTGTCGTTGCCAGGAGCGATCGTTGAAGTTGATTTTGTTGAGTTTGAGTTTAATGCGTTTGATTTATTTGTAAAGGAACAGTTTACGGATGCCAAAAGGGTGCCAATCAAATTATGTTTGAGAATTCCGATTAAAGATTTAGGATTGTTAACGATCGAAGTTTGATTTGAGTGAATTTGTCAGCAAAAGGAGTTTTGCTTGAAGTGAAGGTGAATCAAAATTTAATTGAGAAACTTACAGCTTTCAATATTAGTAAGTCTGGGTTTCACTAAATTTTGAGAAAACTAAGTGAGAGCTATACTTTGATGTTTTGTGATAGGATCACGATTTTCTAGCGATTTACCATCAAATTCTTGTTGTCAAATTGAGTTTTATGAATAAATTTGTTTTACGTGTGTTGCGACCTTTAAGGAAGGTGTGTGGCGAGCTTTAGTTTTTTTGTTTGTGAATTACTATTCCGTAATTTAGATTGTTTTCCTTATTATTCCCCGTTTATTGAATGTTGAGTAGCGTATTATTTGTAAATAATTATATATAAGTTTAAATAAGGTTTATTTCGTTTGATTTCCTTAAAAATTAAGTAACTTAAAGAAAGAGTGTATATTTAAATGTGTTTGTTATCGGTCTGGCGACATGAAGTCGAGTAATTGTTGTGGTTCAGCTTAATACTGAGTATGTTGGTTTTAAGTCATAGAGGTAGAATGTGGGACTAATTGTTTGTACTTTAATGAAAATATAGAGATATTTTGCACGTTGATTCTGCTGACGTTTAAAATTTTGAAAACTATCGAGTCCTTACGGATGAAAACGAAATTTATGTGTAGGGTATCAAATCTTCTCCTTCCGTTTTTTAATTGGTGGAACTAAATTAAATAAGATTTTTTGTGAGTGGTAGGATTCAAAATCCAAGATGGATTTTTGGTTATAATTTGCATGATTCTGAAACTGATCGCGCTCCCGAGTAGTAGTACGGTGACGTTTGTTGTTACGCTTTAAGGGGTGGTTTAGAACGTTGATATATTGGACCTTTTGGTGTTTAACGAACATACTTTTGTGTTGTAAGGGCAGTTTATCTACTTTCTGAAGAAAACCTGTGAAGGGATTTTATTAAAATTGTTCAATCACCAAAGGAATTAGACCTAGTGCCGATTTAGATTTTACGTAATCAAGTACCAAGAGATCATCGTCGTGTTATATTAGTGCTTCGGTGAACTTATTGGTTTATATCGCTTTTGCGGATTTATAAAAATAAACGTTCTTGAAGTGCCACTTAATTGCCGTGCAAAGCGTGTTGAAATATAAAGAAACTTTCGCAGTATATTAAAATTACATTTATTTAAATAACGTTAATAACCTTTTGGACTTTTAGTGCAAATAAAACTATTTAAAAGAAAAAAGTTAACAAACAAGTTGAGCGCACAAATTATTATTTTGAAAGAAGTTTTTAATCAATGCAGTAACATTTTACCGCGATTCAACCAAGGAATTGTCTGTGTACAAAAGAATATTAGTCAACATTTTCATTCATCATTTGTCAGAGCAGGAAGATTCCATTTCCGTTATAGCAGTAACCGATCACCTGGTTCGTTTTCAATTGTTGTAACACAGGAGAGGTGTTAATCTAGACATTAAGGTAGTATAATATTGTTTTTTTTTTCTTGAATATTTTCAAGATTTCTTGTGTGTTTCGAATTATTTGTTTTGTTAACGAAGGTTTGAAAGCGGAGTCGTGTAGCTTTTTCTTTTTAAATTAAGTTGTTGTTTTGATTTAGTTATTATAAATAATCAAAGCTCTGACGCTCCGCTTTCACACTTTTATTTTAGTATTAAAGGGCACTTGACCCTATAGTAGTGTGGGTAAATAATCCACGAAATATATATAGGTTAAAGAATTTAGAACGGCGTTACGCAGGATCCTGGCCAGACATTCTGTCGCCTTTTAAGCATTTGTATTTCTTTTTGTTTAGACGCATTATCGTATTATTATAAGTTTTTGTTATGAACTATCCTTGCGATATTGCTGGCTCACATTCCATTAATATACGTAATTTGATTGTAATCTCATTATATTTAGAATTTACATCAGTTCTACATACATAAAGACAAAATTTACATCGATTGGGGCTTGAACCTTGGTGGCGCAGTTGGTAGCGCGGTACTCTAGCAAAGTACAGGTCGTAGGTTCAAATCCTACTCGAGGTAAACTTTTTATTTATGTATTTAATAAAATTAATAATAATTTTTAATTACATATTTGCCTTTGAACTTATTCGTTCATAACAAAAACTTATAATAATTTAATATTAGTCAAGTTGCTTTGGAATGTGTGAATCCTTGCGATATTGCTGGCTCACATTCCATTAATATAAGTAATTTGATTGTAATCTCATTATATTTAGAATTTACATCAGTTCTACATACATAAAGACAAAATTTACATCGATTGGGGCTTGAACCTTGGTGGCGCAGTTGGTAGCGCGGTACTCTAGCAAAGTACAGGTCGTAGGTTCAAATCCTACTCGAGGTAAACTTTTTATTTATGTATTTAATAAAATTAATAATAATTTTTAATTACATATTTGCCTTTGAACTTATTCGTTCATAACAAAACTTATAATAATTTAATATTAGTCAAGTTGCTTTGGTATGTGTGAATCCTTGCGATATTGCAGGCTCGTATTCCATTAATATAAGTAATTTGATTGTAATCTCATTATGTTTAAAATTTACATCAGTTCTACATACATAAAGACAAAACTTGCAACGATTGGGGCTTGAACCTTGGTGGCGCAGTTGGTAGCGCGGTACTCTAGCAAAGTACAGGTCGTAGGTTCAAATCCTACTGAGGTAAACTTTTATTTATGTATTTAATACAATTAATAATAATTTTTAATTACATATTTGCCTTTGAACTTATTCGTTCATTACAAAACTTATAATACTTTAATATTAGTCAAGTTGCTTTGGAATGTGTGAATCCTTGCGATATTGCTGGCTCACATTCCATTAATATAAGTAATTTGATTGTAATCTCATTATATTTAGAATTTACATCAGTTCTACATACATAAAGACAAAATTTACATCGATTGGGGCTTGAACCTTGGTGGCGCAGTTGGTAGCGCGGTACTCTAGCAAAGTACAGGTCGTAGGTTCAAATCCTACTCGAGGTAAACTTTTTATTTATGTATTTAATAAAATTAATAGTAATTTTTAATTGCATTATCGTATGTTTACATTTATAATATTTTCTTTATCTTTTTTTATCTTATTATAGCTTTGTTAGGTTTTATAAATTTGTTTTAATTCTGTGAAAACCCTTTTGTGTTACATAAAGGCTTTTTTGAAAATTGCAAGTTTACCAGTAATTTAGAAGCGTAAAATTTTAACGTAACGAAGTGACAGTTTTTTTTATTGAGTAATAGCGTTAATGATATTTAGTGCTTTATTTGATTTTTTAGTTGAGTATTAATTCATTTAGAGTGCATTCAACACAGGTTTTTTGTTTTGTTTTGATTATTATATAATGCCTAATTATTTACACTGTGTAGTAACGTAACTTTATTGAGTGTTTATCACGCTTTTGTTTGTCAAGCGTGTAGTGCTATTTTGAAGCCCTATTTCAGGTGGTTTGCTGAGTTGCTGTCCAGCACACCTGGGATTGATTGCGGATAGGTAAGCGTATGTTTTTTGTATGTTTAGACACGCTATGTACTCGTAATTTTGGCACGACGACCCTTATTTTGACTACTAAACATTCTGGCGCCCTTAACCGAATTGATTTTGTCTTCATCCCCTATTTTGGCTTACGTACGATTTACTATTCTGGTTGTGCAAAATTTTTCAAAATCTGTCCTCCACCCATGCGCTGGCTAGTCGGGGCAAAAAGGCCAATTTTATCTATAATACCGTTCTACCACTCGTTTATACCGTTACAGGTAAAGTTGACGCTTCAACGTGGGACATTTTAGGGTGGTTTTTTTGTAGATTTATTATTTTTTTGGTGACATCTTAGGATAGTATTTCAGTATTTTCGCTTCATGATTATTTTATTGTTTAATTAAGTTTTTTTTATATACGTATCGAAAGATTAAAGATGGGTTATAAAATAAATGTAGATAGGCTTACACCTAGTGAGGTAAGATACGAGATAGCTGTTAGAGGTGGTGATCTCTCGTTAGGGGTAACTGCGTTACGTGCATTGTTACGTAATATTTTGAGTGAGGAAAGTAGTGGTAAAATTTCATCACGTCCCGATTATCCTTTCGATTTTGAAACAGATAGGAGTGCTATCGAGGAAACTAAAGTAGAAATAGGAAAATTATTAGAGGAGGTTAAAATTAATCCGTCCACAACAATTTTAACGACCATAGAAACTAAGCTCAAATATTTGTTAGGTAGAGTTAATAATTCAATTCCGAAAACCGATATCGATGTAAAGATTAAAGAAAGTTTGTTTATTGAAATTGCGGTAGCTCAATCTATATACGAAATTTTGGACAAACGAGTAGTTTCAAAAAGTTCACCCTCGGAAATATTAAGCAGTGTTTCGAATAATGACGATCAAAATTCAAAAACAGATATTTCAGTACCGATTAGTAATTTAAATTTAAGTTCATCACCTGTTCGGAGTGTAGTAGCAAAAAGTACACCGGTTTGCAAGTGGAATTTATCATTTTCGGGAGATTCTAAATCCTTATCGTTAAGTGCTTTTTTGGAACGGATTTCAGAATTACAGATTTCACGTAGAGTAGATGATGCGCAATTATTTTCGGAATGTTTAAATTTATTTACGGGTAACGCTTTGATTTACGTTCGTTCCGTTAGAAGGGAAGTTGGGACTTGGAGTGAGTTGGTGGAATTGTTGAAAATTCAATTCCAGCCAATAGATTATGACGATAGACTATTAGATGAAATTAAGCGTCGTACTCAAGGCACGGACGAGTCTATGGGAATTTATATCGCTGTCATGCGGACTTTATTTTCGCGTTTGAACGAAACTTTGTCGGAGGATAAGCAATTACGTATTTTGCGGAAAAATGTCGCGCCTTCTTATCAGGCACAAATAAGTTTAACGGAGATTAACTCGATTAACGAGTTAATTAAGTATGGAAGACTTATCGAAGAAAGAGTTCAAGCGATGAATAGTTATGTACCACCTAGTCGGAAACGCTCCGACCTAGAGGTAAAACTCCATCGGTTGTCACGATTAAGAATAAGGGAGTACCGATACAGGAAGTAAAGATAACGCCGAGTAGAGTTGAGGGTAGGTCGTGTTGGAATTGTCAGAAGACCGGACATCTGGCGTCAAGTTGTAAGGACACCCCTTATCGTTGTGGAAAGAAGGATTTCACAGTAAAGAATTGTCCTAAACGTTCGAATTCGGGAAAACGGATCAAGGAGGCAATAAAGAGCCGCGTATTGTCCTCTAGAATTTTTGTTAAGTCGGCAGTGAATTATAATTCATTAAGGGCTAGGGATGACGCGAAATTTTTAAAGACTAAAGTTGTTCTGGATTACGTTTTTGATTCCAAAGATTCAGATGAACGACCATTTGTGACTGTCAAAATTTATGAACAAGAATTATTTAATTATTGGATAGTGGGTCGACGAAGACCATATTAGGAGAAAAGGGTTGGAAAAAATTAAGTCATTTGGGTGTTAAATTAGACAAACGATGTACGTCAATGTGTGTTGTAGCAAACGGTCAGTCAGTTAGGAGTATAGGTACCGTGACTGTACCCATCGAACTTAAGGGAAAGGTTGTTATTATCAATGTTCTTGTCGTACGAGATATACCGCACCATCTTATTTTGGGAGTAGATTTTTGGAAACAAACTAACATCATACCTGATTTACGTAAAGGTGAATGGAGATTCGAAAATTTGGAGACAATTGAAGCTTTAGAGAATAGAGAGCATGGAATACAATCCCGATTAGACTTAAGTAGCGACCAGTTACAGAAGTTACACCAGTTGGTTACCGATTATTTCACGTCCATCGAAGGTAAAGAGATTGGATGCACTTCTTTGGTTCAACACCACATTAAGACCAATAGCGAACCTATTAAACAACGTTATTATCGTGTGTCACCCTTTATACAACAACAGATTGACATCGAATTAGAGAAGATGCTGAAGTTGGGAGTTGTGAAAAAATCCACGAGCGCTTGGTCCAGTCCGATTGTATTAGTGAAGAAGAAAGATGGTAGTTACCGATTTTGTGTCGACTTTCGAAAAGTGAATAAGGTTACCGAGAAGGACGCGTATCCGTTACCTTACGTGTCATCAATTTCGGAGAGACTTCGAGACGCAAAATTTATTTCGTCTTTGGACATCAAGTCGGCGTATTGGCAGATACCAATGGCGGAGGATTCTAAGCAATATACAGCTTTTACTGTACCCAACAGGGGATTATTTCAGTTTAAATGACTAACGTTCGGTTTGGCTAACGCACCAGCCAGTTGGCAACGATTTATTGACCGAGTTTTGGGTCCGGAATTAGAACCATATGTTTTCGTTTGTCTCGACGATACGATTATTTGTAAACCTACTTATGAGAAACATTTAGAAGTTTTACGAGAAGTTTTTCGTCGGTTTACTGAGGCAGGGATAACATTAGGCAGGGACAAATGTACCTTCTGTCAATCGGAGTTACGTTATTTAGGTTACGTAATTAACGCGAATGGGCTATCGGTTGATCCGGATAAAGTTAGCGCCATTTTGAAAATACCGACACCTAAGAGTTCTACGGAAGTAAAGCGAGTTATCGGCATAGCTAGTTGGTACCGTCGTTTTATTAAAAATTTTTCTACGATTAAAGCGCCTTTAACGAAATTATTAAAGAAATTTGCAAAATTTGTTTGGGATGAAAATTGCGAGAAAGCTTTCGGAATTATTAAGGATTGTTTAGTTTCCGCACCTATTTTATCGTGTCAAGATTTTTCGCTACCATTTACTGTGCAAACGGAGGCTTCAGATTATGGCATTGGATCAGTACTAACGCAGACCATTGATGGAGAAGAACGAGTTATTTGTTATAACAGCAGATCGTTGACAAGGAACGAAAGAAAGTTTTCGACTACCGAAAAGGAATGTTTAGACGTACTTTGGTCAGTAGAGAAGTTACGTCCATGTTTGGAGGGAGCAGAATTTACGGTTATTACCGATCACGCATCTTTAGTTTGGCTACATAATTTAAAGGAACCTACCGGTCGATTAGCGCGTTGGGCTATACGCCTTGAGCAGTATAGTTTCGAAATTATTCATCGAAACGGAAAGGATCATGTCGTACCGGATGCATTATCGCGCTCAGTACCAGTTGTAGACGCACTTGAGGTGCAAGTAAACCCGATATTGACTTACCAGACGAGGCTATCGTATAAGACAAAGGAAAGGAGGTTGAAGATATGAAATCTGTAATCCCGTTCTACTACCCGTTTATACCGTTACAGTTTTTAGATCATTGCGTTACAGATTCACCTAACGTGATAACTGCCGAAGTGTACGATCCGCATGTGAGTTAAATGGTACGTTCACATTTTTCCTTGCTTCATGCTAGTGTTTTACCTTTCGTAAGGGTATTTCCAGATTTTCAGCGCTTGAGTATTATAACTCACGGCCCTAATGACGAGCTTGTAGTTCCTTGCGGTCACTCATCTGTTCAGTGTTCTAGTTCCTGATATTTTCTAGGGATACCTTTTAAGATGAAACCAACTCGATGGCTTAGAGATTTCCAAGAATCAAATAACTTACCACCTGACAGCCAATTCGGCTACTGACCAAACAGAACACACTATAGAAGTCTGAGTTCTGTATACCCTTTCAGAATACAAGCAATACTATTCCGACACTGCTGCAGGGCAAATACTCATCAACCGTAAAGGCAAATTACGCGCACCGCATAGCTCAATGGTGTGTATGGGGTTCTTACTTAATATTGCAAATGGGTACACGTTACACGCCAAAAATTGGCAAAATCGGAACGAATGTCAAAAAGGCGCCACCTGTAAGATACATTTATATCGAGAATACGTCATGAACGAGATCTATATAATGGCCCAACAGGAAACCACAATGTTCACTCGAAATAAAATACTCTCTTCCCTGAAAATTGTACTCCAAAACTAATTTACATAAAGCTCACCTAAATTTCAGTAAAATCTTAAGCTTTATTTAAAATCCAAAAATTGCGATAATAAAACTTAAACTCAATAAATATTCCGATAGACTTCAACGTCAAAATAAACCAATAATCTCTGATCAAAGCTTTATTTAATTATTCCACTTAAAACTAAAAACTAAACGGGATCTAAAATTCATAAGATAACGTCAATATCTGGATGTAATACCTAAATTCGAAAAACACAAAACAAATAAACAAACTGCTTACCTTTAACACCGATCCTTATAATCGACAGTTGCTCAGATGGTTTCTATATATCCGCACGCTCTCCCAAGAAAATAATGCATAACCATCAGCTGATCGGTCAAGAAACTTGTTACTCTTTATCTATAGGCATAACGTTAAACCCTTATCAAACTTCAAAGGTTTACTTAAAAAAAAACTTGTATAGCTTCTATAAAATTGATTACAAAACTAATAAATGGACGTTGGCACTGTAAAATTATTTAACTCGAAATTTCTCATAAAATAATTCAACCACTAGAAACCTTAAATGTGAATCAAAAATATCCAATCTTGTACCTTTTTCATTTACGACAGCAAATCGCAGTAACATATAACGAAGTCAGCATAGATTTATCTATTAATAAAGCAGTTATAAACACTAACAATGGTCATATATTACGACATATATATCTCAAAATTTTAATACAGTTAGTAAAAGTCAAACACATTAAATTTTGCAGTTCACATCAAAAACATACAATAATAAAGTTCTGTTGACGCTTGCAAGACCATTATTTTCCTCAAGTTCGGTTACCTTACTGTTATAAATAACTGCATTTTATTAAACACAACGGAAATAATAAAGATATCGGAAATGTCAATTTTGACTAATCTTCGAGAAATAAACTTTCAAGACACAAAATTAAACAAATAAGAGTCAGGACACAACAAAAGAAATCGTGTAGATAAACACGAATGTCTTTAAAAGGCTTGAAGGGCTTTTATACAACACGGAAGTAAGCATTTTCATCCCACACACAAACAATAAAAAAACACACACTTTATTGATGTCACCAGTCCAATAAAATGTAAGATTATACCTTAACTGGGCACTATGATCAACAACAGACGGCATGGAGTACTGTCCGTCCTCTGAACTACTATAAAATACGTCGTGCAACTGGTCCACCAGGTGCTGAATCGATAGAGCTCCTCTGAATTTCTACGGTAACAGTCTCCAAATAATATATCACAAACGGCAACTTCCTATTTATACTTACTCGAACTAGATTACGACGGTTAATTCAACCAAAACTACATGAATATCTAATTTTTTCATCTGGTTTAACGTAAATGTTACTATTGACTCTAAACTTCATTAGACGATAAATCTATTTACAGCGATACCTTATTCCATAAGCGTCGGCGAGATGTACGAAACGGCACCCACAAAAAGACAATCAAAAACAAGAACTTAACACATTCCGCAAAAAAAAATGCGATAAAAGGAATGAATAGGGCTAGCATTATTAACAAACACTTATCCCCTTCCTAGATGAACTCATCTTACAAATGGTAAACAAGAATGCGTTATTCTTCATAAAATCCCAGTTAGAAAAAAGAGTACCGCAAAATTCTTCCTTGAGCAACCAATCTTTACGAACTTTGCAAAAAACACAATTCATCAAAATGAATCGGTAAACTTTTAAAAACAATTGCAACACCATTTGACTACGCGCGTAAAAACAATTTTATATCCACATCTTATACTTCTCAAGTAACGGTTTCATTTAATCGACATGAAATTTACTCTTTTAAAATTACGATAACAGATTTAAGAAAGAAAATGAAGTCACCAGCAGTTCCTGATATACATTTGTTTGTAATTCAACAAACTATATTTAATAATACTCAAAATAACTAGAAATGTAATTTAAAAAGTTCAATTTACTAAAGGTGATGGAACCGAAAGAAAAATACCTATCTGGCCCTGACTAATTGGCATCTAAATGTTAATTTGTAATAAAAATCCAGCTATCTTCAAATACGTCAAAATAAGTGCCTAATTGAAGGCTTACAAAATTTATACTCTTTTAATTTTAAGCACATCGAAAAAAACTTTAAACTATTTCAATCCTCAATATATTAATACGTGAAAGCAAACGTTTAAATCTATTGACTTTTAAAACGAGGCGAAAAAAAAGTTATCTGCCGTACTTTACTTTTCACACCCGGTGACACCTCGACTATGCCAAACATACACCAGATATAGAAGATAACGTAGCAAAGGCGGAAGGGGAAGAGACGATGTTACTTATTTAAGAATAACATTTACCAGGACCGTTACCTGGAAGTGGACAAAGAAAACCGATCCAACCACCTCGGCGTTCTCAAGGGTCCCATAGGAGGTTGTCACTCTCAAACCTTACAACAAACTTACAAACCTACGTTCATCCCATTGTTGAGTACAGAGCTCCATTGTACGATACAATAAGAACCAAACAACTCGCTAAAATCCACCTATCACAAATTTAAGCATCTTCCAGGCATTCCTACTAAAACTCTCAAGATAACCACTATTAGCGTCTCAGGCTGAGCACCACCTTTTCTCTAAATACGCTTCACTCCTAAATTTGATTGGTTTGAAATATTAACGTTGAAAAAGTGGACCTTTGGTCATTTAGAGCCCAACCAGAAACACGAATGTTGCTTTCGACCAAGTTGGAAAATCATCGTTGTCACGGTAACATTCTTGTTCACTTCCAAACGTAACTGTTAAATGTCAAACAGTCCGTTAAGTGCCTTAATTCATTTATAAAAATTGTGATCATGGCTGGTAGTTTCAACGATAAACTTGAATCAGTTTTTATTTTTGGAGAAACTGGAAAAAAATTTAATCTGGCAGTCCATACGTTTAATGATAAATTTCGAGATCATACTTTCACAAACCTTTAAATAAACTCCAAGCAACTGGAACGCTGAAAGGTGCTCCAAGATCAGGAAGAAAATAAGGTAGAAATTGTTGCTCAAATGATAGTCATCCGACTCAGTCGACGTCTCCAGTTGTTGAATCCAGTAGAGTAAGTTCGATAAATGCCCAAAGAGTCCTAAAAGAGAAAAGTTTCTTCTCTATAAAATGAAAATCCTGAGTACCCCACGGAAGATGATCCAGACCGGAACGTTGAATTTTGTGAGTGGTTAATAAGAACAATTGACGGAGAGCGAGTACCCCTAAGGAGTGTATGTTTCCCAGACGAATGCTTAGTAGAACGGTCAACAAACAGAACGTGCCACACTGGAGCTATACTAACCCGCATGTTTTTAGAGAGGAACATACCCAATTTCAAGTCAAAGATCCACGCGACTGAATGCCAAACAATGGAAGAGTTGGAACGCAGAATAATCGAAACATGTTGAATGTTGATGAACAGACTTTCACCAATATGAGAGAAGCTATTTATAACAGGTCACTTTATTTTTTTTTTAAGCAACGATATAGTATGTTTTGATTGAGAATTTACAGAACACATTCGTAAGATTCGAGATTTTACGGGAAGCGGTACTGTTTATTCTTAATAAACTCACTTTACGCCTCTTATTAGTCGGATTCATTACGAGATTTAACTGCAAATTAGTAACAAAATTTAGTCAGCAACATATTATACCGGATGTAACTAAAATTCACACTGTATTTTCAAACGGAATGTCACTTTTTAAACGCTAATGTTTCGAAAACAATAAAATTGAGCAGTAAAGCGTAATAGGGAAAAATGTGAAGAATTAGATTGGATTTCGAAAAATGAGTATTATACGGGGTGTTCTATTTAAAAAAGTAATTGGAGATGGCGCTCATCCGCCATCTGAAAACTTTTAGCTGTCATTTTTCCATAAAAATGTGGGTTTTCATCTCCTATTTAAGTCCTCCAAACTTCTTTACAATTATACCAGGTGGTTAAAAAATTAGTAGTATGATTAAAGACAATGCACAAAACAATCTAACACATTAACACTATCACCCAAAAGGAATTAGACTTCTGAACAATCCGCAGGAATAAGCAGCTAATAAACAAACATATAAGTAAATACCTAACAAAAGTGTCAAAACAAAAAGCGAGACGTGTAATTAGTAATAATAGTCGTTTATTCTTAAACCTTTGCAATAAGTTAGGGGCATTAATGCAACACATTCTTTCAGTTCTTTCCATTCCTATTGAGAAAGGAACATCCGCGGGAAGTGGACACAGAGCTGAGTTTGCACTGTCCTGCTGTTGCTCGGCTTGTTTAATTGATTATGCCCCGCGTATCTAAAATAAATGGAAACATGTATTAGTTGTGTGAGTACACTGCTGGTGTTAACAATATAAATCCATATAAAGTGTTGATAATATATATACTTAACCTGGGGCACCAGTATTTGCGCTGGACCTTTACATGACTACCCGAAAAGGACAGCCACCTATGGACCATGGGTGAGGATCACTGCCCACAGGTACACCGCAGTTTTCGCCTGGCCGAGCGCCACTGCCACGTTGCGGATGACAGCTAGGGCCTTATATATCTTGAGGCAACAGGCATAACACAGCCACGCACAGTCAACAACCACGCATTACACGCGTTGGAGAGGACGAAGACCCCTGCCAAGCGCACCATTAACACTACTACACAATACACCATTACTTGTATTATACTATGTTATTTTGTAATAAGTATATATATATATATATATATATATATATATATATATATATATATATATATATATATATATATATATATATATATATATATATATATATATATATATATATATATATATATATATATATATATATATATAAATTATTATTTTCAGAACCTGAGGTTGCAGTCAATCTTATTGAAGCTTATTTATTTAAAAAGAGAAGCACTCTTTGACATTTATCTAGCTTTCGGAATTTTTATTTATTCCATCTTCAGGATAATCTGCAATATTCAGTTTTAAAATGTTACAATTAATTATTAAATTACTACTTACTATCGTGAGATTAAAATAAACTCTACTAATACATAATAAAAACACCATACAAACATTTGTCATCAATATAAAAAACTATCTTAAACTGTTCAAGAATTAGCCTGCTATTCGTGATACATTTATGCACTCACTGAAAAATACTCTCATTTCGAATAAAATGATATGATTACATATAAACCGTTTTATGCGTTACACTATCAACATTTTGTTATATCTAAACTATGATGCGGTTTATTTCTTTAAACGTTTTATAGAAATGGATAATACTAATTATAATATTAACTAACAATTGTCCTTATTACATTTATAAATACAAACAATCATACAACAGAGATTTAAACAACCTATTGTTCTAATGATAATACATAACTGTATATATTATGTATTATCTTTGTTGGTTTTGAACTACCGAGAGCGAATTACGCATCAGATTTCTTGTCGAATACTCCTGCACACACTGGATTTCTGTCGTTTAAATTTGCCGTCACCTGCGTTGCGGATGACAGTTAGGGCCTTATCTATCTTGAAGCAACAGGCATAACATTACCACGCACATTAACATTAACACTACTACACAATACACCATTACTTGTATATATATATATATATATATATATATACATCTACCAAATTCTAATAGAGTTTGTTGGGTTTGAACTACCGAGAGCGAATTACGCATTACATTTCTTCTCGAATACTCCTGCACACACTGGATTTATGTCGTTTAAATTTGCCGTCACCTGCATTTTATTTACAACACCAATACAAAAACCTATGACAAACGTTACGAGGGGGAGGGGTATTTCCCGGTGTCGCTTTCCACTTACACAGTTGAACAGGAAGTCCGGCTTCCTAAATTCTGTCGGCCCCAATCGCGTCTGTTAGAAAGCGCAACGGAGCTGTGAGCTCAGGTTTACTAATCGATCCTAATTACATAAATATACACGAACCTACACCTACACGACGCCAGGGGCGCTTACTAAAAGTGCATTGTCTCCGAAATCGAAACCACACCAGAAGCCAATAGTTATTTCTGACATAAAAGGTTCAGTCCATCTAGTAATTACGCAAAGTGAATATTACATTTTCTCTCACTTTACGTAATTGCCCGTTTTGGAAATCAACTCCTTTTCGCAGTCCTGAATCGCATGCCGCGACAATTCAGATCACTGAATTATTCGCGCATCTAGCTTTATTTAAAATCAGATGGCGTGAACTAATCATTCCTGAAAATTTAATCGTACCGAGACAAAAGATTCGTCGTTTGCGGATATCTGCCTCTTGTGAAAAACTACCCGTTCCCGCTTAAAAATCCACGTTATACTCCTCGGTTGGAAGCCCTACCATCACGAGGGATCGGGCGTCTTCGCTTCTTCATACAGAAAACAGAAAGTACTTTAATATTTTGTGTTTTCGGCTCTGACTAACGACGACCTCGGATAGTTCTAAGGGCACGCCACGTATCACTACCTTACCCAGTCGTTCTTTGCCTGAAAGGTGTGGTATATATCAACCTGTATCTGTCCTGGAGTGAGGGGAGCTGTATCTGGATTCCTTTGCTGATGACCTCGGCTCTCGTGAAGGCGATCCGTTGTCGATCTAGTTCTCGGGAGAACGCGATGCAGTTCTGCTTCTGACGAAGATTTACCGGAGGCACCTTCTCCCTCTTGTCCTCTCGTGACGTTGCCTGTTCTGTAACCGTAAACCCTTCTAGGGCCCGGAACCCGTCGTCGGTGGGTAGTCGCGTAGGCGGGCGAGCCTTCTTTGTCTTCGATTTCAGCTTCTGCATCTTGAAGTCTTCGTCGGTAGATCCCTGAGTAGGGCCTTGTCGCTGGGCCGGTGCGAGGCGGTGATCGATTGTAGAGGGTGGTGCGCTAACGGGGAGACGTCTGGTGGTGGGGTTTCTTAATTCTTCTGTTGTGCTGTACTGCTGGTGCTGGTAGGCTGATCGGGTGGATGCCATGCCATTTCGGCTCGTTGGAACTCGGAGCCCCACCGATGTCTCCGTGGTGGTCCCATACCAGATCGTCGAGCTCTACGTATAATCTGCTAATCTGCGCTCCGGTTGCGTATCTGACTGTTTTATGGAAATTCTTAAATGGCGGGGACGGATTTTGGAGTTTAGTCACGTAATCGCGTAGATAGTAAGACGTATAAAATTCTTAATACGACGTGGAGGGTACAAAAGTTAATTGGAATTCTACAACTTTTTTTAGGGCAATTTGAACTTCGGTTGAACATGGGTCCCTACCACGTTTAACATCTCTTGAGATTTTTATTGCACTCTAAAGCAATCCAAAAAAAAAATTAGCGTTTCTCACGGTCAACGGTCCACGCACCGTGATGTTCGCATATTCGAAGTTAGATTTGCCACTGCTTACATACAAATAATACGAAAAAGCGGTCATCAGAAGAAGAGCCACAGCGTAGCAGCGAGCAGGAGCCGCACGACATACAGCAGGAATAACACGAAGAACAGAAGTAAAATTAAGAACTATGCCAACGTCAGGATGGACGTCGGAGGGCAATAACAGTTAATAAAATAATATTATTATGAATTCATTCATTTAATTTGTTTTATTTTGTTTATTTTCTTCCTTTTCTATTGGCTCTCCGATTTCCAAGCCCATTCTCGTTTTATTACTTTATCTCCGTTAATTTTTGTTACTAAGTCGTGATGTTGAAGCACAGTCGCTACCGTGCAATACTCACGGTTCTATCCCCAACTCACGACGCTGCCGGTCCACCTACACCAAAACATACATACGCACACAACCTCGCCTCGACGGCACCATCCTCAAGAACATGTTCCCGTTCCCAGTCACACGCTTACACACACTTACATTTCTACAGGTTCCACCGCCTCCAAACAACATACACACAAACTTACTAAACCATCACGTACACATAAACCCATCCTGCTATCTACACCGCCAGCCACCTGTACCTGCCGATTCCTACACCAGCTTTCCCCAATCCTAATCCTTACCGCACCCAATCCCCGAGATATTGCATCCGCAATATTCTCAAGTCGATCACTACCCAGAAATCCTTATTTAATTCCTTGAAATCCTTTAATTTGCCCTGGTTGAACTTAACATTCAAGCATAACCACACCTGTCTCCTAGAGACCTCCTCTCCCTTAGCGGATGGTACACAGCTTAGGTTTCGACACCACTTCGGCGATCCCACTGCGATCCTATCCCAACTCTCAAGCCCTCGTCCGTCAAACTCCAAACCTAGACCTTCCTCCTATTCCTGTATGGTTTGTCACTTAGATAAGGACATACTAGCCGAAGAGATCCGGCATGCGATTGCCGCATGTGAGCAAGGTCGTTCGCATCACCTCTAAGATCACCAACACACCTACGCCCCTTCCAAACTTACCCTACCACGCGTTCTCGTCATGTTTGAACGACACTACAGTTGCGAACCGCACTATAATTAAAAATTGCTTCCCATACGCTCTTTTTCAACTTCTTGCGCACCTACAGCATCTCTAATGCGTTACTGTAACGGTGCACAACAATCTTATCCGATGACCTTTTAATTTAAGCCTCCGGTCCCCTTAACGCAGTCATGCTATGTGATTTTTATGCCCGCCACACCAAATTCGGTGACGCCAGAGGTAATGCAACGGTATCAGGCTATCATAAGCTTTGTTACAGTTGCCGCTTTTGCGAGTAGTTAACACAGCCAACATATTTCAAACATCTAGGTTAATATACCATATCATTGTTTCAGAAACCATAGCACACTATTTCAGTAGTTAGTGCTCTTAGGCACCCCTATAACTTCAGATCATCTATCACTACTAGTCAAAACATCATTTTGTCCAGCTCTCCCAGCACCTCCTCAAATATACGGTCATTGGACTTTTTTCGAAAGCAGACCAGAATGTGTTTAAGAACACATCTCCAACAGCCTTACAACAACCAGTCTTATAAAAACCCAAGATCCGGAGAGTGCCATTAGAGAATTAACTTCCGTAATTACAGAAGCGGTCAATATCTCAGTCCCTTTGAAAAACATCGACACTTCGGGCAAACCGGTCCCACGGCGAGCTGCATCAAAGAGAAAAGACGAATGTATCATTAAATTCCTGAGATCCAGGGACCCGCCTCTCAAAACCGAATATAATCGCTTTAGCGCCTTAATCAGGCGAGAAGCACACAAACACGCCGAAGACTCCTGGACCGAAGCCATCTCCCAGCTAGGTTACAGAAATGGGTAACTCTTCTTGTATCAGTTCGATAGGCTGACCAGAAGCAAAGTAAACACTAAACCTCACTTAACGGACCCAGGTTATGTCCTCCGACCAAGGAAAGGCCGACTTCTTTGGTCGTCTCCACCAATCCATTTTACGATCACAAGGAGGTCCCCAATTTGAAAACCACTTTAAGGCACTCCTTGAGAGTCGATTTGAAGGATTCCGTACCCTTAACCTTCCCTAAATCCAACTCGATAACGAGAATCCCTTCTATTCTTCATCACTCCCGACCAAGTCAACGCATACCTCAAAACAGCCCAAGATTACGACGGGCTAAATCGTAAAATCCTCCGCCACCTACTCGGCCCAGCCTTACGATTACTCTCCGACATTTACAAAAATGCTTAATCCTGCCCCACTTTATGACAGACTGGGAATCGGCTTCCACCGTCATGATATCCAAACTCCACTCCGACCTAACCACACCTTACTCCTTGTTGAAACTGCTTACGGAGACCACCAGAACATTCATTCACAAGCAATACAACTTGCCTGTGTTTCTGGACATTAGGCAAGCATTTGGCAGGGTCTGGCACGCCAGTTTCCTACACTAGATTCGCAACCTCATCATACCCGACCCATTCTCCAAACTCCTGCTCTCGTACCTGACTAATAGGTCAGTTCGAGTCAAAGTAGAAAACACCTTCTTTTCAGCCTACAGCAGGTGTACCGCAAGGTTCTGCCTTAGCCCCGATTCTTTACACTACCTTCGTCTCCGACATTCCCGAAGTTACACAACGCGGAGTAGTCGTGCAGTTTGCGGATAACACGGCATTCTGGGCAGTTAATAGAAACAACGGAACGGCCTCCCATCTCATATCAAAAACCTTCCGGAACTTCTCCAACTGGGCGGGTCAATCCCACTAACACTCAAACAATCCTCTTCCGACATCTCACCTGCTTAGCAATACTCTTCACTAGAACCCTTAATTGGCTCCCCGATGTACGAAGAACACTAAACAGGATAAGAGACCGAGCAAACCTACTGAGCGCCCTTTTCAGTAGACTCAGAGGTTGCCAACACAAAACACTACAACACACTTCCAAAATGAGCATACGCCCTGTTATGAATATCCGAGCACCCATATACACTAACATAAACCTTCGTCACCTCTCCTCTATCGCTTCCTGTGAACGCCAAATACTCAGACGCATAGACAAGTTACTTTGGAGGTACCCTAAAGACCTCAATATACAACACGCAAACATACCACCCATTACACACAGAATACAGTACTTTCCACTTTCCACACAATTTTATGGGACACAATCCCTACCAGAGACCCAGCAATCCTAGTTCCCACGGAACAAAATTGAAATTCAAACACCTCCAATCCTAAGGAGACAATTCTCCATATGTCCTTCGCATCCCCCAGCCCATTCGATGACGACCTAGCATGATATCGGCAAACGAATCGAATTACCATCTACAGCACGCTACACCCAACTAAACAACAAAGCACTCAAACCAATTAGCACAAATATTCAAATCCATTCTATTTGACAACTTTTTAGTAAAAATATATGTAAAGGGCTTAGGGTCTTTACAAGGCCGTGGACAATTGTTGCAATTCATTTTGATGTTAAATTCTATTTAGCAGCTGCAATAAAGAATTTTATCCAAAATTAATGAGTAGAGTTCTTTCCCTTACAATTCCTTACACTTCAATGTTCCAAACGGACACATATACGGTAACATCAATTGAAAGTAGAAGCAAACTTCTTAAATAGATGTAATCTAAATTGACGTTCTGAAAATAATCGAAAATCCTTACATCTAAAGTACCTGAGGAATTTCACCAAGAAAATAGCTTTATAATAAGATTTAGTAAGTGAAAACCCTCAATCCTTTAATTAAATTTTTATTATCGTAGCTACAGCTAGCAGCTATTCTGGGTTACTTCAATAATTGACATATAACATAGTTAATGACACTTGAATACGATTCAAATTATTATACCTTTACGCATCATGATCAAGTTTAGTAAGTTAGGAAATTTCCTACCAGTGTAGGTGGTAAAGGCTGGAAACATCTAGATCTTGAACAAAACTTTAACAAGGTCGGTTATAAAATCAACGAATATTGTTTCACGTACAGTTCGTTATGTGTTCTTATGTTGCGACAGAAAATGTTCTTTTTTTGGTTACTGTTATCCAACAATAAATAATAAATCAAAGTAAAAGAAGTACTTCCAAGGTAAACACGATCTACATAAAACGCAGTTGCTATTTAAGCGTATAATCTGACGTAGGACTATTTCAAAACTAAAACAAAGGATATTTGTTAAAATTAAAAGTAGATGTGCTTTTATCTGATAACACGGAGAGATAAATAGATTTTATAAGTAAATTGACTGCTAATGGTGAAGGAATTTAGTAATTTCATTAGTTAAATAAGAGAAAATTCTTTGTAGGATAATGCATATGATTTCGTTCTGCTATAAATATCAACTATGCGTTTATACCCAACGGAATTTGTATTGTTTGCTTGTCAATGGAAACAGCCGTTAACCTTTAAAACTAAAATTAATTGAGTAAAATACAGGGAGCATAAAATCTCTAGAGAATTGTGTACATCAAAATTATTAATTTTCATGGATCATCTTCTGTACTTCAAGTACAGCTTTCCATACTGTAATCCTTCATTTATTAAATGTTTATACTCGTTTGGAAAGTTCATTAATGTTATCTGACAATCAAAAGTACTTAAATACGATTTAGCCACTTAAGTTAATTGTTTTGAAATGTTGTTGAATCATTAATAAATGGAAGTGTTAATTAATCTTTTAATGTTGAACCTGAAAAGGAATTCGAAAGGAAGTAAATGGAAGAATTTATATAAAACTTTTTCAACATTCTTGGTTATATACACTTTTTAGAATGAGGTTTTCGTTCTATCCATTAAATTTTACCGCATAGTGAGCTAAGAAAATTGAAAATATGAAATATTTTATGACTCTTGGAAAACGTTTATTACTAGTATTACAGTAAATTACAGAGGAATCGTATCAAAAAGTTTAATCCCATTTAAGATTAATTCAATTTTTTTATACATCCTTTTGTGTCAAACGCCCAATGTAACTATATGGTAAGTGCTTCCGAATAGAGTTTTATCTCCATACATACTAAAAGCAATCGATAAAACATAATCTGACGGGAACACTATTGAAGGACCTATAAGGAACTGTCAAACTTACTTTTCAATGATCTGAGCACACGACTGAAAGTTTGCTTATTGTCAACACAACTTTTCAAAGTTTTATGTGTCTGTCAGCGTTATTTCTTTGCAAACTAAAATAGTTTTGAAATTTTCCCAATTCCATATGTGATTTTGATAAGATAAAATTCTGTTATGTTATTGTTTATTATGTATCATATATTAAGATGCTATTAACTATATACTGTACAAAGTTTTTAAATTTACTATTTCTATATTTTTATACACAATATGTTTTTTATTGCACCCATTATTTTGTTATGAGTAAACACCCATTTCAAAACAAAGAGTTACCTGATCTGGTTGGTTATGAGTATAATATTAACCTCTTGAGACCTCCGACATCATATGTAATACTCGAAAAACTTACTAATGTAAGTTATATATTTTATTTACGATTAGTTTGTAACACACCGTTTTTTAAGCATTTAAATAAATACAAAGAATGATTACATTTAATAAATGATGTAATGAACTTACCTGGTCAAGGAAATACGCAAGCAAAACATTCTCTGTAACAGTGTCCGTATTATTCTTACGCATTCACTCAATAAATCTGTCAAACACTTATAAACGATTTCGGACTTTTTAGGCATAAGACTCAACTCAGCTTCTGCTTTTTTAAGGATTTCTTCATGCACGTCTGAATCCATTTTTTTTTTAATTTTTTTTTAACGATCTGAAATTATTATTTAATTTAAATTTTGTCTCAACGTGGCTAGTTCGATGACAAAATAGCATGTGAAATTTGTTTATAATGCGGGATTATGACATTCGTTTCCTTTAGCTCCGATCAAGCAATAATGGAAACTCCTGCCATAATCCCTTACATTATAAACTAATTTCATAACATACTATTTTCTACTTTCTTGTCTTTTTCTTTTTGCTAAGAGTTTAGCTATTGTACGGATATGATATAAACGCGTCAATGCTTATGTAATGGCCGACTATGCCCAAATATTATATCATTATTATTAGTGATACCTTGGGTCTGTAACAATACATTATTAACAATTTGTATTTTGTAAATATTGTATTGTTTCAGTACCTTTGACCGGTAAGGACCTTCAAGATATTGTCGATAATCTAAATTTAGACGAGTCTGATATAGATGACGTCGTTATGATATCGACGAAGACAAAATTAAAGAGCATTTAATTATCGAACAAAATCAGCAGTAAGAAGTACCTCAGCCTGATAGTGATTTTGATTCAGAAGACGATGAACCACTGGCTTGTTTGATTCCACCACTTTCCAGAAAATGGACACGAACAAACTATTTGCTCCGCCTAAAAGTATGGATCCTATAAATTATGATGATCAAATTAAAGATCCTTCAGAATATTCTCAAAAACGCATTAGTGATGACATTTTCGAAAATTTTGCGATGTTTACAAATATGAGGACAGTGAGCGTACAAGGTCATTCCTTGAACACTTCTTCTTCTGCGATAAGGAAATTCCTTGGCTGTACGATGCTGACTGGAATATATTCGTTACCCGGTTTCCGAATGTTTTGGTCTCATGACAATAGGATTCCATTAGTTGTTGATAGCATCACGATAGCATCTCGAAAATCGTGGATGACAATCCAGTCTCATCTGAAGTGAAAGCGATTGATAGATACTGGAAGATAAAATCTGTTCTTGACAGTGTTCAAAGAGGATGTCATATGAATGACAGGACAAGCGAAGTTTCTATCAATGAGCAGATGGTACCATTTACTGGTCATGTGCAAAAGAGGCCAGTTGTTCGTCGTAAATCTAACCCAGTAGATTTTTATATCTACGAGTGAAAATGATCATCAGTGGCAGTCTGCATTGCTGCAAACACCAGAAAAGCTGGATGTTGAAAGAATGGTTCTCAAATTAACAGACACTCTACTTTTAGGAAATCTATCTTTACAGATAGATACTTTACTTCTATCCCGTTCATTTATTTTCTTTCGTCACGCTCGTTCTTTATAAATGGAACAATCATGGCTAACAGAATTCCCAAGAATGCTAACTTTTGGACTGATAACGAACTCAAAAAGAAAATAAGAGGAAGTTATGATCAACTTGTGAGAGATGATGGTACGGTAATGCTAGTGAAGTAGTTTTATAACAAACCTGCAAATTTAGATTCTTCACATTGTGGCGTACAGCCGGAGGGCTGTTGTAAAAGATGGCCGAGAACCGAAAAAACGTGTTGATATCAAACGTTGCCAATGTAAAACAGTGCAATGCAAAAATGAGTGGAGTAGATCTCCTTGGTCGTGTAATTGGCAAATATACAATGAAAAATCGAACAAACAAATAGACATCTGGGTCCATTTTTCATTTTGTTGATTTTGCAGTAGCAGCAGGGTGGCTGGAGTACCGAGAACACGCAAAATCTGCCAAGTTACGTAGAGAAGAAGTTATAGATTATTTGGATTTTCAATTATCGATTGACAAAACACTAGTACAGAAAAATCAAGAAGAAAACGAAATGAAAATTGATGATTTGGACGAAGAAAACGGTGCAGCTGGAGGTAAAGGAAGAAATATTAACCCATCAGTGCATGAAGTTAAAAAAAAATTATTTTAGTATTTTTTTCGTTACAGATGATTTTAATTATAAAAATTAAGTAACATTTTTATATAAAATTTTTTCCTAACTCTAACAGATAATTCGATAGCACCCGTCTCTTTAAGGGGACTCTATGCATAAAATACTAATGCTGTACATTATTAAAAAAAATATTCAGGCTTTGTTTTTTGTACATATCAGTACAGATCTTTGAAGTAAAACTCGTGAAAAATAAGGTCCTTTTGTACCACACAATAATGTCACACTTTTGTACGAAATTGTTCAAAACATATTTTTGGATGCAGTCCACAATCGCACTTTTTACAAATAAAATTACTCTTTCTTTTACACACTTGACATCTTCTATCAGATTCGTTATATTTAATAATATGTCCCACGTTGTCAAATTGAGAAGGATTCACAGAAGGTAAAGTTGTCTTTCCTCTTGATGGCATTTTTCCATGTGTGTTCAAAACACCCACAGCAATATAACGACGAAAAACCAAGGATGCACACGTTGAATCGTCCGGGTTGAGCCGTTTCATAAGTAACCATGCGTTTGAAATTGTAGCATCCAGCAAATAGGCGAAAATTGGCCAATACCATTTTCTTTGCCGGATTCTGCTTCTATAAAGGCCATCCATTTTGTCAACACCTCCCATTCCTTTGTTATAATTGGCAATCAATTTTGGTTGAGGAATGCGCTTCTTGGATTTAGAAGTCCTACATCATCTTGTAGTATTAACAATTTCGTCGTTATCAAAATTTGATGCAACAGTCACTACTTTATTGTTCTTCCATTGGACGACCAACGTATCATTTTTGGCTACAAATTTGCAGGTACCCCTGTCTTGCGATTTCCAATAATTCTTTTCAGGGAGCGGACATTTTCCTGTTAGATTTTCTCGTAGAGTTCCTGTAGCACAGATTTGATTTTCCGATAAATGTCCAAGTAAGTGTAGGCTAGTAAAGTAATTCTCGAAATAAACTTTGTAGCCGTTATTTGGTAAAATTTCAGATTTTTCTAGTAATTTTAGCACTATATCGCCCCCAAGACCAAAACCTCGTTCTTCGGTATTGTCTTTCGATTTACCTGTATAAATATCAAAAGACAGCATGTATCCAGAGCTAGTACAAAGGGCCCAGTTTTTAAATCTAAAACGAATTGGTTTTCCTTTTATGCATTGTTTAGCATAGTGTTTGCCATAGTATGGTATCATACTCTCCTCAATGGAAATATTTTCCTCTAGTCCACCATGTCTTCTAAATCTGTCATTAAGGGTATCTATTACAGGTCTTAGTTTGTAAAGTTTATCGGAACGGTCAATTTGCAAATTATCATTGAAGTGTGTGTGATGTAATATGGTTTCGGAAAGATTCAATCGCATACTGTTTTTCAAAATTATTGGTACATCAGATGTAGTGTTCCAGAACATTCTCTTATTCGGATATTTTGCGTAGCCAGAAAGCAACAACTCCAAGAATTACATACAACTCGTCTCTGGTGAGACCAAGATCAATGTTTTTTTGTTGTGAATACACATTAGTCTGATAAACTATATTATCCGAAAGTTCTTCGTCGAAAAAAAGGTTGAAAAAATCTATCGGAGTTTTAGCCAATTGTGCTTCTGCAGATGCCAGGCGAGGTACACAAATATTATTTATGGAAAAGTTAGGAATTTCTTGTAACCAAGTGTGATCGGTTTTTGCGCGAGTAACTTTCCTTCTTTTATTATTGCTTGGTCCAGGTTATTTGAATAGTTGTGCAAGTGGAATCAAATCGTCTGCATCAAATTCATCGTCGACTACATGCCTTATTTCGCCTCCTTGTCGTAAAATTCCTCGTGGCAGATAGTTTACGTCACCTATATGTTCGTCATCTGAGTTGTCGCTATCCTCATCCGGGTCCCCTTCATTCACTTCTGGGGGCTCTGTGTAAATATCTAACGGCTCATCAACAACGGAATCGTTTTAATTATTTCTAGGAGCTGATGAAGCAATAATCTGTAAAAATATCATATTTTACTGAAAACACGCGATTAGTAGTTTTATGCATCGAGTACCCTGTAAGGGACGCCCAACAAAACCATGTTTACAATGAAAAATAAGGCATCAAAATAAATAAAGCAAATGTCAATAGTTAGATCTGTCATTTACAATCAAAACCTATGAATATTGTAGATAAGATATGTTTCATACTCCCAAAAAAAACGAATTAGTACTTACCCGCCAAGCTTAGTAGAATAAAGGTTTTCATCCATATTCAAATAAACTGAAATATTAGCACCAACAAAGATAATATCACTGGCGACCGATGACTTGAACGATCTCGAGACGACTGAAAAGTACTATCCAACCTGCATATTATCGGTAACGGTAGGAACCAATAATAGATGACCGTCCCTTAAAGGGGACTCTATGCACTATTGCTAAAGGGAAATACTCACCTAGAGGAGTTCATGAAGGGCAAGCAACCATCGAGATCAGAGTGCCTATTTCCTAAATGCAAAAAAAAGCTAAAGACTTTTTTGGTTTTTATTGTCCGCTTAGCAAGAATAACTGCTCAAGTCAAAATATTTTCACGTATTAGCTGCATGGGTCTGAAGAGTTAATGAAAAATGGTCATAATAAGATGTATTTCATATTTTTTTTATTTACATTGCAACCTGTATGACATCTGAATAACAAGATTTACTTTACACTTATGACAGTCTTCTCGTTGACACTTTATCAGATATTAGTATTATTGGTAATATTGTATTGTAATGATCCTGCGTGTGATCGTGTTTCCACTCTCCAGAATTTTACTATAAATACCTGATCACGTCTCCTATTATTACATTCGTATTATTACCTCTTTAATTATATGCACCTTATAACATTTAATACCAGACGCGCATTCTTCATTGTACCTAAATCTGGTTTACCTGTCCTTACAAAGCATACCTGTATCATGAATTAAATAACCAAACCTGCCACCCCTTTTACACCCTTCAAACATCCACCACTTACGTTCCTTAATCCCACATTATTATCACCTCCCTTGTCGGGGACTCTTTTGTGTAAAACGCTCTTGGCTGAATTTAGCACTGAGTCCGGTACATAAACGTGCCTAAGGCACGTTGTAATTAGTTTGCCCGAGACGGCACCCCGTATTACTAAGTATTGTCTACCGCCACCCTCAACAAAAGAGAAGATTATTATAATTCAAACCAACATCTTGGTTGTACTTTGCACCGAGATATAAATTGTGATGATCAAATTAAAGATCCTTCAGAATATTTTCAAAAATGTATTAGTGATGACATTTTCGAAAATGTTGCGATGTTTACAAATATGGGGGCAGTGAGCATACAAGGTCATTCTTTGAACACTTCTTCTTCTGCGATAAGGAAATTCCTTGGCTGTACGATGCTGACTGGAATATATTCGTTACCCCGTTTCCGAATGTTTTGGTCTCATGACAACAGGGTTCCATTAGTTGTTGATAGCATCACGATAGTATCTCGTTTGAAAATCGTGGATGACAATCCAATCTCATCTGAAGTGAACGCGATTGATAGATACTGGAAGATAAGACCTGTTCTGGACAGTGTTCAAAGAGGATGTCATATGAATGACAGGACAAGCGAAGTTTCTATCGACGAGCAGATGGTACCATTTACTGGTCATGTGCAAATGAGGCCATTTGTTCGTCGTAAATCTAACCCAGTAGATTTTTATATCTGCGAGTGAAAATGATCATCAGTTGAGTCTGAATTGCTGCAAACACCAGCAAAACTGGATGTTGGAAGAATGGTTTAATATTGTATTGTAAAGATCCTGCGAATCCTCGACATAAGTTTCCTATCCTAGTAGTATAAATGATATTAGTTGTCGATACGTGTTGCCACTCTTCAGAATTTTACTATAAATACCCAACCACCTCGCATATTATTACATTCGTATTAGTACCTCTTTACTTCTCAGCACCTTATAACATTAAATACCAGACGCGCATCCTTCATTGTACCTAAATCTGGTTTACCTGCCCTGCCCAAGGCATACCAGTATCATGAATTAAATAACCAAATCTGCCACCCCTTTTACACCCTTGAAACATCCACCACTTACGTTCCTTGATCCCCCATTATTATCACCTCCCTTGTCGGGGACACGTTTGTGTAAAACACTTTTGGCTGAAATTAGCACCGAGTCCGGTACATAAATGTGCCTAAGGTACGTTGTAATTAGTTTTCCGGAGACGACACCCCGTATTACTAAGTATTGCGTGCTACCACCCTCAACAAAAGAGAAAATTAATATAATTCAAACCAACGTCTGGCTGTACTTTGCACCAAGGTGGGCTATTGAATTGTTCCGAAAGACATACCTATTTCGACGGAGGTCCTGCTCGAATATCTAACTACCTCGACTCGTACCAACCCCATTGAAAACGAAAAGTCCTCTAAACGTTGCCGGCAGTTAAGGCACCGAATACGATTACCCCTGTCCTTAATTACACTCCATCAACGTTTGGTTGTAACTCTAATCCTTAAGTGTACCCCCTCGTATCCACCTATTACTTAATTATCACCGCTACCTGAGTATCCTTACATGTAAATCCGATATTCATGTCCTGCAATCCAGTCCAGCTCATTCCACTGTCTTCATAATACACCTAACTGCATTATACTTCATTCAGACATACCTATTTGATCCAAACTAATCAAATATACCAGTTCAGAACCACCCAATTTCAAAACCACGTGATCCTTATCATAACCACAACTTCCAACCAAATTGGAATAATAGCAAGTTTACTTACCGATATATTGATTCACTCACATGACACATATCCTTTTAATCAACAATTTTTTTAAGAATTTCTTTCAGGTGTAAAAAAAATAGTTAATTAGTAAATTTACAGTTCCACTCAGAGAGGGCGAGGCGAGCGCAATAAATTAATCGCGTCGTCCCTACCACGGTGAAATCAGGGCAAACAGAATTAATTTTTAATTCATTATTTACTATTTTGCTAGTTACTCAGGATATCTTAAGTTTATTTCATTTCTTACATAGTGTTTTATTTATTTTATATTAATTTGAATAATAAAAACGTGTATAACCAGGCTGGTTCATAGTAATTAATTATTTATAAAATAGTGTCGTCGTTTAAACCCCGATATTGAGGGTCTCAAAACCAAGGACTACCAGAAATTTGATTTGTAGACCAGGTAATTCTACAGTATTTCGTATGATCTCTTGGATGCGGTAACGAATTTGTACTGTTAATACATCAGTTGGATTCAGCTTTTAAAAGATTACCTTTAGTGTAACCAAAATACTTAGGTGGGTTTAAATGGTCTATGTTTGCATCTGTATGTGTATATACGATAATTACAGTTGTCGATCTCAGTAGTGGTAGAATCTTTAGTAATTTAAATCACGACACTTTTGATTATGTGGAAAAATTGTTAAGACAGACCCATTATTATGTTCAGCTACAACGTGAAGTTTGTGAAGTATATAAGCACTCTAACAACTTCAACAGGCAGTAGACCAGTAGTTTCTTACATCCAAGCACCTATTCATAATCTAGTGAATAAACTATACCACATAACAATAAGCAATTTAAAGTAGAAATCAAAATACCGAATTTAAGAATTCATTAGAAATAATTAATGAACTACAAAACATAAAATTACCACTAAATGGTATGCTTGTAAGTTTTGATGTTGCTAGTATGTTTTCTAAGATAGTTCCACAAGAATGTATGCATTCAATGAATAATTTTTTATTTAATAACAGTGTTGAATTGGTTACAAAAATGGAGTTAATTTACTTGTTAGATTTCTGCGTTAATGGATATTATTTCACATGGCATAATAAGGTGCATTTACTAAGAATGGTTTACATATGGGCAATCCAATTTCGCTTATTTTATGGATAATTTAGAAGATCAAATTTTTAAATTAAACGTTTTTGACAAGATTGAATTTTAGTTTCGTTCTGTTGATATTTTAGTGTATTTTGATAGTTCATCAGGTTTCTTTGTTGAGTATTTAACTAATATTAACAATCTACATCGTAACATAACATTTACACTAGGGAAAGACTTTAGAACTGTTTTTAGATTTGAACACAAAGCTAGTACACTGAACAATTTTCGGTTCTCCATATTCAGAAAACCTACACATACAGAAAGTACAATTCTAAGCGATTCATGTCACCATAAAACATAAATTAGCAGCATAGTGGTGCATAGAGCAATGTCTTTACCATTAAAAAAACAATTTCAATAAAGAAATTTCAATTATAAAACAAATTGCACCAACAAACGGTTACATTTTAAATATAATGGATTCTTAAGTTAAATGTGAAAAGAACAAGAAGTACAAAAACACATATCTACGTTTTTAACTGTTTACTTAATTCCAAAAATTATATGTATATTGGAGAAATACTTATGAACTTCGATATTAGATACAAAGGACACATTAGATGCTACAAGTGTAAACACACCGACAAATAAAATTATGCCAAATATATAGTAGTAAAAAATCACCTTATGACCACAATACAACTTTAAATTTTTACATTCTTGTGATAAAAAAAGGCAGATTAATATTTTGGAAGCATTCAGAATTTATGAATACAAACAGAAGGTACCTTTAACGAAAGAACAGGTTGATTTTATAGACTTACCGTTAACATATTTTGAATATAGAATTATAATTTACATCAAACTTGCTGTTTTACCTTAACATTTTTTTTTCCTTTGGCGTTTTATCACTATCAACGGAGATACATAGTGTCAAAGTTTTATTTAAAAATAAACCACTGGAGATAACCAACCAAAATTTTGTAGGTGTCAATAGCTGCGTGGGAGAGAAATTCTTCAATAAATAAAATATTTTTGGGTTTATCAGTGGCTGGCGTATAAAAAAGTTGTTTAATGTTTTTGAAAAACAAAATGGTACGCCACCGGTTTTTGCTAAACATAAAAATTGTTATTGCATTTCTGGTTCAATTCTAAAAAGAAAAACTCTTTTTTCGGTACGACGCGCCATTTTCGGGTAAAAAAAGTAGAAACCATTTTAATGCATTTTTCTAATTTTAGTAAAATGAATTATTTCAATTCAAAATTTAAAGTACAATGAGTTTTATGACAAATGATAGTCAAATTGTATTGAAACTATCACTTCGATTATTTTTACCAGTAAACAAGTTTAAACAATTTTTGAGTTTTGGCTAAAATTTCTGGAGTTGCCTTTAATAAATATGTATGCATACAAAACTTAATTTAACTTAAATATCGTGTTCAAAATAAGCTCCATTTTGTTCTACGCTGATCCATTACCGCCCGAAGTAGAGAAATTGGCTTTCCTCTAATAGTCATTGCAGCCTCTTCTATCTGCTGAATTAACTCCTCCATGATTTTTATAGGAGTTCTAAAAACTAGTGACTTCATGTAGCCCCACAAGAAGAAGTCACATAGAGTGAGATCCGGTCACTTCGGGGGCCACTGCACTGGAACATTTCGGCCAATAAATCTATTCGGAAAAGTTTCATCAAAAAACAATTGCACTTCCCTGCTAAAATGGGGCGATGCCCAGTCTTGCAAAAGTCACATCGTTTTCCTGATATTTAACACAAACTCACCTAACATAACTGGCAGATCATTTCGTAAAAAGTTTAAATGACTTACATCAGTTAAACGATTTGGTAAGGTATGGGGTCGAATGAGCATTCCATTTACAAGACCTTCCCATACATTGACGAAAATCGATTTTGAAAATTAGTTTGTTTAATTGCTTGTGAGTTTCCTATAGAAAGTTATTTATCCCATCACGAGTAAACCTTACTTCGTCGAAAGCCAAAATGGTTTTAGTAAAGTTTTCGTCATTTGCGTGTTTTTGTAATAGCGATTCACAGAATTGAACTCTGCGCTGATGATCTGCAGGTTACAGCGCATGTACACGGTCGAGGTGAAAAGGATGCAACCGCTTTTCATGTAATATTGTCCATACCTACTCCGATCTGGTTTGAAATTTCCTGGGTATTTCCTGTTGCGTCTTCTGCGATAAGACGTAAAATTACTTGTTCATTTCGAACATTCTCACGTTGTCGGGGTCTTCCTGCATGACCACCGCGTTGCCCTCGTAAGATTCCAGTTTCCCTGGCTCTACGAAGTAATTCAATGAAGGTTGGTATGAAGGATGAATTCGCAATGGAAACCGTTCCGCGTATAAGAGAGAAGCGACTGCGTCATTTGTACGACACTCTCCGTAAATAATCAGCGTATCCACTAAGTCATTATTTTCATAAATATGAGCCATTGTATCAATAGCGTTAATAAAATTACAAAGAAAAACTAATAGATAGTTTATTTCTTGACAACAGAGATAAACAAAAACAAAATTTTCCAACCGCCTTTGATCAAAGGCCCAATAATTTGAACCTTGTATTTAATTTTAGGCGCGCATTAAAACGGTTATTATTTTTTTACTCGAAAAAGGTGCATCGTACCAAAAAATAATAAAAGAGCTTTTCTTTTTAGAATTGGACATGGTATTCAACAGTAATTTTTATTTTTAGAAAAATCAGTGGCCTACTATTTTTTTCAAAAATATTTAACAACTTTATTATACGCGCGCAACCGTTAAACGCAAACATTTCTATTTATTTAAGAATTTCCCACCCACGTAGCTATTGGCACCTACAAAATTTTGTTTAAGTATCTCAAATGGTTTGGAAGTTATTAATAAATTTTAATTTTTAAGTAAAACTTTGACACCTTGTATCTGCGTTGATTATAATTCGAAAAAGCGCCAAAGGAAAAAAATATAATTCTTTGACGCCCTATTCCCTGGTGAAAGGATAACTCCAACTTTGGAATCACCCGTACACTTTCTGTTGATACTTGTATTCAAAGGCGTAAATAATAATATAAAAGGAATTGTATTTAAAACATTAGTGCTATGTCATACTCATTATTAGGGCTAGGATTTCTATGCATTTGCATGTTTTTTTTTGCTTACAGTAATCATATGCAAAGTGAAGTATAAACGTGTTTTATGAGTATGTGCACCACATATGTGAGTTTGAAAGTGCATATGAATGCATATTTTAATGATTTTTCTAAATGCATGCATATTTCGTAATATTTTAATGTTAAGTGCATATTTTGTACGTTTTTGCTCGCGTTTTTGCATTTTACAGTTACTTTTGCATGTGATTTTAAAATGAATATTTAAAAAAATTCTTCTTTTAAAATTTATTTTGTGTTTATTTTTAACATGGGAATTACCAAGAGGATTTATTTTTACAGTCGGAAGTATTTACAGATTATTCATCCTCTGAGTATTACGTATGCTATTGTCCTATTGTTAATAACTGGAGGATTATACCTTTTAGGTATACAGCTTTCATAAATATTTCTCGGAACATCCTACGTGCCTGTAACTGTTGTACTTGTTATTGTAATTTACATAGTTGAGTTCAGAACTTTGTGTCCTAAGGATGGGAAAAGAAAAGCAATCCGTTTCTGTACCTCTGTGAAGTTACGTTCGTGAATTCGAGGTTTTTACGACCGACGATAAAATATTATTTTGTACAGTGTGTAAGGATAAAGTCAGTGCAAACATGCGGTTTCAAGTAACACAACACCTTAACACATTAAAACACCAAAAGTGTGTGGGTTTAAAACTAAAAAAACAGTCTCTGTTGCCGGGATGTCTTAATAATTTAAGTGGTGCTAGTAATAAATCTGCGGAATTTAATAAAAAACTGTGTAGTGCGTTAGTGACTGCGGACATTCCATTAAGCAAGATTAACCATCCCGCATTTCGAAATTCCGCGATGCCTGATGAATCTACTCTTAGAAAAAATTACTTACCTAACTTGTACCATGATACCATCCAATTAATTAGAAGAGCTATAGGTGACAATTATATTTGGGTTTCGATTGATGAAGCTACAGACAGCGTTGGCAGGTACGTAGAAACTTAATTATTGTTTTGCTAGATTAAATGGCTGATGTACTAATACGAGTGGTTTACGAAATCAAGAATATTTCTTTGTCGAATTTCACCTATACTCGTTTTTAAAATGTATTGTTCTTTAAATAATGATTTAAGTTTGTTGTTGCAACTAAAGATTTATTCTAGTAAAAATTTATTTTCAGATACGTTGCTAACGTTATAACATGCATTTTAACTGGAGAGGCGAATACCACTTCATATCCTTTTAACCATGGATGTTTTTGAAAATACAAATAATTCGGCAATTGCAAAATTGTTTAATGATTCCATGGCTCTTTTGGGGCACCAGGGTATTCAGTAGGAGAAAGTGCTCCTTTTTGTTACTGATACAGCACCTTACATGCTCAAGGCTGGAGCAGGCCTTCAAGTCTCGAAGACGAATCATCTCACCTACCTGGCACATGGATTACACAGAGTCGCGGAAAACGTGCGGGAAGTACATCCAAAAGTGAATAATTTAATTGCAAACGTTAAGAAAGGCTTTCGTAAAGCTCCACATCGTATACAGGCATTTAAGGAAATAGCACACAAAATACCACTGCCCCCAGAGTCTGAAATTACAAGATGGCGGTCTGCAGCAGAATATTATTCAAATTGCTTTGATACAATTAAAGAAATTGTAAACATATTTAACAAAGATGATGCACTTTGTATACAAAATGCATAAGACGCAGTTAATGCGAAAAGAATTACATAACTGCTGTTTATTTTTTCAAATTTTGTTTGTTTGTCAAAAACACTTTATTAGAAAGACAAGGTTGTTTAATTTCAGAAAGTATTAATCTGGTACATAATATTAGTACCTCTGTTGCTAAGGTTAAAGATCCAAAGGGCCCTGCAGTACATAAAAAAATGAAAAATGTTTTAGAGAAAAATGTAGGTTTTGCCTTAATTAGAAAAATAGATGACGCAATAACTGGTCAAGCTACAATCGCAGATGAACTGAAAGAATATAGTATAGTCGAATTGAACAATTATAAATATGCTCCAGTTACATCTTGGGATGTTGAAAGGAGTTTTTCCGAGTATAAAAATATTTTTACGGACAATCGACAACGTTTTACTTTTGATAATTTAAAAATGTATATAATAGTAAATAGTAATTCATTTAATATATAGGCTAAATTTATTTTGTAAAGTTGTATTATCTTTTATAAATAAAATAAATTAATGTGATTATTTTTATTTTTTTATTTCCTTTTTCGAACTGCAAAACGCATATTTTCTATAAAATATTGTTTTTAATGCATATATCTCCAATTTTAAGAGCATATCGTGGGCTTACAAGAAAAAGGCACTAAGTCAAAAATGTTCAAAAATGGGATTTTTGCACCAGTCTTATGACATATCGCGGTCCGTTAACTGCAAGAACGCATTAAGTCCTACATTCAATATTAAAGGAGTTACAGACTTGTACCAAAGGCATTAAAATACTTTTACAATATTCTTAACAGGCATAAAGCACTAAGTGCCTTAGTGCGTTTCTGCTCCATTGAATGAGTCAACAGGGTTTAGTCAAACTGCATTAAGTGACTTAGTGCATTCTGCTAGTTGCCAATGTAGCAATACTGCCAGCGATTCTGCGCATAAAAGCTGAATTAGGCAGTTGTGTGATCATCACGTGCTAAGATACAGTCAGTTTTTAAAAGTTTTTAGTTTTATTTATAATCATGTAGGTGACCTGTGAAGGAATAGAATGTATAATACAAGGACTGATAGAATATTTTCATTACTAAAAAGCAACAAACCAAACCAGAACAAATCAGATTCAGGTAAGTTGAGGCTATGTTATTAATTCTTCCTACATAATTATTAGCTTAAGACTTGTACTTATCAAATTAATAGAATCACACTTACTTAATTGTCTCAAACTGTGTAATTTGTTTCATATTTTTTAATCGATTGTTTCAAAATTATTTTCAATCGATGCAATTAGAATGTTATGTTATATCATCAATTTTGCTTCAAACCCGTTTGCAATGTACAATAATTATGTAGTACAATGTTATGTATCAAATTTCGGAACCGTCTAAATTAATAATATGGAAGCATTTTTTCCTGTTTGCGATGTTACAATTTACTGTTATTTTTTAACTTTTTAAGTATTTACAAACTTTTTTGTATAAATGTTAACAAAACGAACAGTTTTAAACTTCTTATATTATTCTGATCACATGTGTATATAAATTTTATATAAACATTTGTTTTAAAACTAAGATTTTGGATCGGTATGATCTCAACATTGTATTTCTTTGTCACTATAGGTGAAAATGATTTGCATACGGTTTTACTACCTTGCAAAAAGCCACTACAGCCGAGTAACCCCATCACAACACAAGTCTTTAGTGCCACGCTAATTACGAGTAATAACGAAATAAACGAAATGCAGTCAATGTTATTTGAGAATACAGAATTGGCTTGCGATAACATTGCTACCCCTGTGGAAACAGAGTCATTGATTTTCAAATTTGCACGCCCCTTTCTGAAAAAGATGTAATAGACTTGCAACAATTATGGTGGCGCTACTACAGCCATTGTTGCAGAATCTTCTGTTACTTGTGAAGATCAAGCCAGCGATAATGACGTTGACATGTTAGCAGATGAAGACGAAGAGCCCTACAACGACAACTCCGATAATGACAAAGATTATATCCCAGATGATAGAGATATGTTTCCTAACGACGAATTAGCAAAAGAAAGTAATAATCAAACTCCAGAGAAATGTAAATCCAGATGGAAGAAATCTAGGCCAGAAACGTGGAAAAGACGCCCATATAACAATTATGAAGGAGTTCAACAACCAGCTAAAAATCCGAAAACGGCCAATTGTACAAAATTGCAACAAAAACTTCTCAGAGGAAGAGCGGAAAATAATCTGCCAAAAATATTGGGTGCTATCAACTTATGAACGTAAAAAAGACTTTATACTTCAAAACGTTTCCAGTAACCCTCCTTCATCAAAAAGACCTAGAACAGAAAATGCATTGCAGAGAAAAAATGTAAAGCGCTATTTTATTAACAAGAATGAAGAGAGGGTACAGGTGTGTCAAAATTTTTTTATGAAAACATTAGCTATCTCAAATCGTGTTATACTTAGCGCTTTTAAGGGAAAAGATTAATTAGGACATTTTTCTGGATGCGATAATAGAGGGAAAAATGCTCCATCAAACAAGACGAGCGATCAGGCAGTAGCTAAAGTAAAAGCACACATAGGATCGTTTCCGTGTATGGAAAGTCACTATACTCGGAAGACTTCATCAAGAAAATATTTAGACAACTCTGAGTATTAGCAAAATGTATTCGCTGTACAAAGAACAATGTCAGCAAGCAGACCAAGACGTTGTAAGCTTAATAACATATCGAAGGATTTTTTGTAAACACTCCATACAAAAACCAATGTCACTTGCGAACAAGCAAGTATTAACTTCCAATAAGAAAAAAAAAAAAGCAAAAAGAGAATCTTATACCATCATTCTAAAGTGAACTGAAAATTCACACTGAAATAAGCAGTTACCTTGAAAAGGACTAAGTCGATGGCTCGAAGATATGCATGATTACTTGGACTTCAAAGAGTAACTTCAAATATGTCTGAGCTTTAAGCATGTATTTACAATTAAGCATATGCAGTTCTAACGTTTAAGAAGTAGGTATTTTAATCGAGCATTTGCTTTATTACAAATTGTATTTATTTGCAGTGCTTGACTAATAAATACATTTAAAACTGAAGTGGAATCCAATTTTTCAGATACGTGAAATCAGAAATTGTTACAAATAGCTGCACTTTTTCCTTTAGAACAGTAATGAAAATATTTTAAGAATGAATCATTCAAAGGTTACTCAATAAGCTACTAGATCATGAAAAATAATGATTTACTTGTCTATGTTAACCACTAAAACATATTAAGCTTGCATGTTACAAATCTAACAAGGTACAAACATGCTTACATAAGATCAAATTTAAGTTTTAATAAAAAAAACTCATACAAATTAACTTAGCAACATTTGTTTGTTAACTTCAATTTGATAGAAACAGATTTAAATCTTACAACTATATTCTGAAGAACTAAAATTAGCCTAACAAGAGATGAACTTTCATGGTAATAAGGTGATACTGAAATAGTTCACTTTCAACAGTCTACCTAAAGGACTTGGATTTACTCAAAGCGGATTATGATTCTGATAAAACTTACATTTCAAACACGATATTAAGCTCATATTTCAGCTTATATCATAAGTGCATGCTATATTAAGTTGGATTTTAAAGTGTACAAATCCTAGCTAATTATTAAAGAAATGCTGATTTACTTTTTAGAAGTAATAGCTAAAATGAGTGGCTTTTCAATAAAATCCTTATGTTTAAAATCAGCTTTTACCTTAACACCTAGATAAAATATAAATAAATTGAGACATAATTTAGGTTTCAAAAGCACTAAATGCATAAGAAACATATATGTATATTTCCTGTTACGTATCTTTACTAAACTAAAATTAGCGATCATTTCATATCTATCAATTTAATAATGCTAAGTCAATGTTTTAATAATTTAAAATCGATCAAATGTATGGTTTGTTAATTACTATATTTCAACATTGATCACTTAACTACTACTTATATTTATGTATTATAGTAAAAGTTACCAACATTAAAAATTTAACATGCAAAACTTTTTTATGAATATTCATTACGAATGTATTATCAATAATTTCGATTTTATATTTATGTTTAGTTTATCTGCCTATTTTAAATATTTAAACGTTCAGTTTAAATTTTGTTTCAATGGCCAATATTTCGAATTTATTGGTACATTTTTAGTTTTCTAGTATTATAAACACTGTCACTTCACACACCCTAGACTGTAAAATAAAATAAATTGGAGACAATATTTATTCACTATGCACTAGACAACATATTTATTTAATTTCCCTGTAGACGTATCTTTACTTTAAACTTATAAATAGCCGACATTTCATTATATATAATTTAATAAGTAATCATGGTTTTTATAACAATCCCTGATCAAATGTAATGGTTTGTTAATTCTATATTTTCCTGGAATCACGTTAAAATACTTTTTTTTTATTTTATTGTAGTATCGAAATGTTTACAATGTACATAAAAATTTAAAATGAAACTTTCTCTTACATGAATATTCATATACGAATGTTTTCAATAATCTTCGATTTTATATTTGATGTTTTATGTTTTATCTGCCTATTTGTAAATATTTATGAACGTTCAGTTTAGAATTTTGTTTCAATGGCCAAGTATTCGATTTATTGGTGACATTATTTTAGTTTTCAGGGTATTTAAGAATTACAAAGTTCAATGGTATTGCTTCCATAAACTTATTCCTTCTTTGTGAATTGATTCAATTACAACAGGGTAAATCTTTGAACATTAGTTTTCTATATATAATTGTATTAAATTATTCATCTTAAAAGTACATCGTTCTTCAACGGCTTCAGGTTAAAATATTAGTAATGTAATCGATCAATTTATTTATAATAAAAAAAGTCTCAATCGCATAATTAAAAGTAAAATCTTTTCAATACTTAGAATTCAACTATAAGTTGAAGTTCTAATCGGAATTCTTATAACGGGTTATCGTAAAGTAAGGGATAGACTTCAATTTATTATATATTTTTAACAATTAAAATTAGTAACAAAAAGTAAATGAAATCTAGCTGCTTTAATAATGGGATTTCTGATTTGAAACACAGGTTACCGCAATTGTTCGATACGACCTCTATTTTGTTGTAAAATTACCAATCGTTCCTCCAAATTATATACAGCACTATGCAAAATATCTGGTTGAATTGCACGAATTTTCTCCCTAATACTGTCCTTTAATTCCTCCAGAGTTGTTGGTTCCAAACACCAAACCTTTTAAATAATCCCATAGCCGGTAAGTAATCCGCTGGGTGAATATCAGATCGCCTTAAATTTGCAAAATGTCTGCTTATAACACGATCTTGAAGAACCCCAGTAAACAATACTTCAAAAGGTCGGTAAATATGGGGAGGTGATCCATCCTGCACGAAAATTATATTTTAAATTCTTTCGTACTAGTTTTGTAACTGCGGAATTGCATAATCCCTTAACATTTACAGGTATAGTTCACCAGCAGCAGTTACAAATACGACTTTTTTCAGTTTTCAGTACTCACTCCACCATTAAGGAAGAAATAGGCCTCATCTGTCTATAAAATACGGGATAACCATTCAGGTTCAATTTCCATTTGAGCCAGTGTTTGTAAAGAAAACGTACCTAAAAGCCTAATCTGCTTCGTATAATTCAAACAGCAGTGGCAGCTTATAGGGACACATTTTTAGGTTTTTCGTAAAATTCTCCAAACCGTGGTGTATGGCATTTGCAATCATTTTGATATCGCATTCACACTACTAATTCCTAGCGTTTTAATATTGGCTACGTTTTGATTTTCCTGAATAACATCTGCAACTCGGATATCACTCATCCTTGATCTTCCTGATCTCAGAAGGTTAGCTACAGACTCTGTTCTTTCAAATTTGCTAACCAAATTACGGCACGCCTTCATTTTGCACCGCCCTGCTCTCAAACACTTTTTTGTACGAAATCTTCGTATAGCAACAGTGTAATTTTTACGGAATTCATAACAGCGTTACACTGAACCAATTCTTGTTTGCATATCCATGTTCAAATCGTTACAATTTACGTTTACTCGAGTTTTCTTTTCAGAACAATTATTTAGATTACGATACTTTCGTTTGACACTTGTGTGAATAGATGTCACGACAATTATGTAAGCAACTAGATACCATTTACTTTTTGTTATTAATTTGATTTGTTAAAAATATGTAATAAGTTAAAACATATCCCTTACCTTATGTTAACCCCATATTTCTTCCTATATCAAATAAAAGAACAAATATCTCAAAATCTCAATTTTTAAATTAATTAGATCAAATTAAAAATTATTAACTCATGTTAAAAAGTTAAGGATAAAAGCCTGCATATTGGGTAAATCTTTTCCAAATCAATAATTACGTTTTTGTTGATTATTCAGGACCAATCATGTAACGGGAGCTTTAAAGAAATCGAAAGTTCGCGCTAAATTATACTAGATTAGATATTTGTATATTATTTTTCTGGATAAAGAAATGGTTATTGTTTATTTGTATTTGAATATAATTAATATTAAGATGAAAAGCTTGAGTTTATTTCAATAAGTTATATTCAATTTGAAAATATTTAAAATACGCCGTATTTGCAAGTGCATTGATCTGTTGGAAGGGATGCGACGGTGTCATAATAATGATGTGCAGTTTTTAAAACAGTCGGGTTAAGTAAGCGATCAAAAAGAGTCGCATAAAATAAGCGATCAGAGTTGATAGTTGTCGGTCGATTGACGCCGCATCATAAGTGACATGGTATAGTCGCGAGGCTCTACAAAGTGTGAAAATTACAAATAAAAATTTATTAGCGGTATAATAGGGAAGAAGTAGAAAATTACTTTCCTTATTAAAATAATAAAAAGTGCAAGTATTGGCAATTTGGTGGTAATATAAATGATTGCACCATAATTTGAGATTCGCATTAAAAGGGCGTAATAAGTGAAGATAACGCGTTTATATGTATCAGAGCCGTAATCAATTGTGTGTAAATAGTAAACAATAAATATAAAAGACAGTAACCGATCCAAATTGGTAAATCAAGGTATAAAGAATAATAACTCGAAGTGTTAATGATGTGTAGTACGATTGGATATTGCGGTTTGTAGCGCAAGATGTTTGTCGTTGAAGTTAAACAATTACGTAAAAACTGGATAGTGTAAATATATCAAGCAATAATTTACACAAATGGGAAGAAAATTAGAATCGTATTCATACACAACAAAGATCCAAAGAAGATATTGAAAAGAACAAAGAGACCAAGGCGCCAGCAGTGTATAACCTATTTGAAGCCTATTTACCGATTCGTGATACACCGAGTTACATGATCCGCTATCAACAAAACCACGAAGTAAGAACCTTGTGATGGTGTGAATAAATAAAATATTTGTGTTTGAAACTTTAAATTTAAACATCATAATTAAACGAAAAGCAGATTTAATTCCGATGAACATTTTATTTGTTTTATGTTAGTTTTAAGAAGGTTATTTTTAGATTACAAGTTTGATTTTTATATATTTGTAAACAACGTATTGATGCATTTTCGTTTAGACTTTGAATTTATTTAAATGAGTATAACGTTTGATTTACTTCTATTGCCAAAGACTATTAATATTAAAATTTTATGTAAATATTGAATATATAAATGCAGAAAGAGGTCAATTCAGGAATCCAGATAAATAAATAAATCGCAATGAGCATAACGTTGGTCAATTATAACAGTGATCGTTTCTTTATTTTAATTTTGGGCTAGCAGCCGCAACCGGTTAAGAAAGGAATTCGCAAACGTAACTCTTAAAATTCATTTACGCAAACTGAAATTAAATAGCAATCGAAGTAATATTTAACCAGTAAATGATATCTTTATAAATTGAACCCATTCAGTTTTAAATAAAACGTGATAAAAAATAATCATTTTAAGTTTCGCAATAACAATATTAAATTTTATTCAATAATGTTGAAATTACAAAAACGTTTAAAAGAACTCAAATCTTATTTTTTATAGCGGGTTAAACCAACAAAAGTAATATCCAAAGGTATTACATCCGTTGCAATCACAAACTAGTTAACTTAATTTCAATACAAATTTTAGAATTGTAATTGATAAAATCCCTAGATTTTTAAATAAAAATATCCAGCCACCCTGCACAGATGTTAATGAATTATTAGGACTAGTTCTTCCAAGACTCATATTGGTTAAGAGCAATAGATGGGCATTGTTTATTACGTACACTGTCATGGAGTGGTTTGAGACCAGAAAACAATAATCACGTCGGGGTCAAGCAGACTAGGACTAGGGACAAACTGTTTTAATTACTGAATAATTCTAATACATTTAATGAATTAAATTCCTTTAGTTTTGTATTTTACCAGAGGAAATACAATCCCTAGTAATTTGAAATGTTGCCACATGCACCATGCACATCTTCTTGCCATACTCCAAGTAAACTCCAATTTACCACTATGAGTATCTCGCCTACATCACCACCAGCACCAATAGAACCTGTAGAATTCAATATTGAACCAGAAACTAGACCACAGTAATCGACTTACCAAAGAAAAGGAGTATGCTGGGCTTGTGGAGAAAAAGAGCACTTCGGGGATAAATAAACATTTACTTTTAAAGCATTTTGTTCCTGGTGTGATACAGCAGGTAGGTATAGTATCTAAGCACTGTTCGTGTCCGAGGACTAGAAATTACTTACACCTGCAAAGTAGATTTTCTGCGACATGCCTGTAAATACACAGAAAAGACGTAAAATGGTTATGAAAGTTATACTTTACACACACTGTGATTATCGGGTGTAAAGAAACCACTTTACACACCCAAATTGCTTCTCATGCTCTGTTTGATGCTATGTAAAGTCCTGAACATTATTGTTCGACAAATATCGGGACTTCTATTAGCGAAAATTTATTTAACAATCAAAACTTAACCATGGAAACGTAGTTGGTCACATATTACACTAAACTATAACTTCAAAAAATACCTTTCGCAGTTTGCCTGCTGTATTTTTACCATCATTATCAGCGCTATACTATGTCTAACATAACAAAACTACTTTATAGTTTAATTATTATTAGTTTAATTAATCAAAAAACAACTTTCAGTTGGAGCCTTAGAAAAACTATGGTGTACCACACTTATGAAAAGCACTCGTTACATTAGTATGATTTGTCACGTGTGGATAAAATTTGTTGTAGAATTTTTTCGCATATTAGGATGTTTAAAATATTTTATGTAGAATTTTAAATTAAAACGTTGTTACCGGGAATGTTTCATTTTAAAGCTTGTTATCGCAGTTTCGATGAGGGGAATTAATTTCATGAGGAATGAAGAGAGTTTTTAAGGAACATAGTGTGCCAGTTTAAATTTGTTTGTGTTACCGTGATTGATAGCGAAAAGATTCAGTCGCATTTAAATAGTTATGCACTTTTTCGAGTTTACTAGTTCATTTATGCCTTGAGCTGTTAGTTGGAAAAATATAGAGAATTTGTAACGGGGTTTTGATTGCAAACCTGGATGTGACCCGTTTCGAGGTACAGAAACTGCTTTTTCCGGGGAAATATTCATTAAGCAGTATCAGAATGGAAGGTTTTTGTGGCGATTAAATGATTACGTCATTTTAGGGGGGGATAAGACGTTTGGTGTTTCTTTTAGTTAGTTGAAGTTACGCTGTAAAGGAAGGAGGTCGAACGCTGCGCGTGTGATGTAACGTTGAGTGAACATAATTTACCTACGTTCTACCCGGGTTGCGAAGCTATCGTGTGGAACATTTTCCCGTTCACCTTGTCATGATTTATAGAAAGAATTCAATCATCCCAGAACCTTTTTTTTTGTTTTATTCATTGGTCAGGAGTGAAATTTTCGTGCCCATTGAAGAGGATTGGAGTTTATTTTAGCGCTTTCCTCATCCTTGGAATAAAATCGCGTTTAAGTTGATAGTGATATCGTAGATTTTGATAAATTAAATTGTACATTAAGAAAACACATTCGCGTCCACAGCTCTTCAGACAGATAAAAGGTTGATGTAAATAGATATGGCCATATTAAGACAAAGAAATTTTCATAAATAAATTAATGTTTGTGCATATTGAACCAGATGAAACAGTTATTAAATCATCTGGTATTGGCTTAGATATTTTCGTCACTAAATTCGTACTAATATAATTTGTAAATAGTAGCATAGCTTAAATTTGACGACAGTACAGTTGCCGCACCGTAAATACGGATCAAAGAGATTGGAAAGTTATTGATACCATTCGATCAATTACATAGTGGTCAATCGCACGAGTATTGCTTTTATCGCTGTGAGAGGGAAAGGAAGAATTTAGATAGACTATTTTGTGCGAATTAAAGTAATTACCTTTCTACGTTTACTTTTGATGATTTTATTGTTTTTGTATTTTATTTGTTTAGACGGATGTGCATAGTATTGTATAAACGCCTTTCAGGTGGTTAAGATAATTTTACAAAAGTATATTCTACCGTTTATCGTAATATTACATATTATGTGTGTTATTTTTCTAATTCTTATTACTGAATTATGAACTTTTGTCAAATTTATGTTTTCGATGTCATTATTATACCTTTAAGGTATTAACTAAAATTAAGGTAATTAAGAAAGATGATCTTGGGAATTTTGAACATTGCAACTGTCTTCCCGAGTTAACAATTAGAACTTTACTATTCCGATAATCTGATTGTTAATTTTTTTTAATGTTACTATAATATGTAGACAGTGTTAATGTATTGTTTTGTTATTGAGTGTAAGGGTACATGTGATTTCATTCCTTCCTCACATCGTTATCATTATTTACGTAGCATTAAATTTATAAGATAAGATAGTTGATTGCGTTTACGCTACCGAGCTGGTTTTCTTTTACTGAAATTTTTGATTTAGACAACCTTACAGCGACAACGTTCACTTATTATTTTTATTATGATTTTGACGAAAACCTCTAACGTAATTTTTGTTCTTTTTATTCTTTTCATTTTGGGATATAAAATTTCATTAATAATATTTAACTTAAAATAAAATTAGAGCAAATAAGGTTGATGGCCGATCAGTTGGTCTATTAACACGGCTTCTTATTTTCACAACATGCAAGTACTTTGAAACTTTACAGGAAACGCTGGACCAAGACCCTTAATTTATCGATTCACCTGGTTTTATACGACGTTATTTAAGCATGTTTTTCGTTTTTTAACTAAGCTGTGGATACCGCGCATATAAGTATTTAGACACCAATGTTTTCGATTATAAACAAACTGGCGCCCAATCAACTTTATATCCTATTTAATTTATGACTTCCCTCTATTGTGTCTTATGTATAACGAGCTATCCTAATCTCAAAATTAATAATACGCTCACGCTCTTTATTCCACTGAGATTTCCATCCCTTTCTTGTAATATACTTTTATTGCACTTTCCTACGGATCATGGCACCAAACTGTCATACTCATGTGAAAACTACGCTTTTAAGAACTTGTTGTATAATATAATATTTTAACCCTGCTAGGATGCTCTAAACTATTAGAGTTTTTTCGTATTGTATTGTACCTATGAGGCATTTTTAGACCGTATAGCTGAGTTATTATGCACTACTTTTTTTATAGATCAGTGTATTTTCCTAACGTTAAGCTACTGATAGCTGAACGTACGTTAATCCCGTTTGTGGTGTTATTTCTACATACAGTACAAATACTTGATCACTTAAAGGATTTATATTTAAATAGAAAATTTGTACTCCCCTGCTGCTTTAATTATAGATAGCGTACATAGTAATTGTATAGTTCTTCTTGAGTGTTCCGCATATTCTAAACTCGTGGAATAAAACAGTTCTTATTGTTTTAATAGTACGTTGATTAATTTATTAAGTTTGCATTCTAAAAAGTTAGATTCATATTGAGTAATGGAATATCTACAAAAATAGGTTTAAGAAATTTTGTGAGATTACATTAAGCCCAATTGTAGAAGTAGTATTTATTAATTGTTTAATTATTGTTTGAATATCACGTTATATTAGCTTAATAAACGACGTTCTAATATCATTTCAGTAATTTTCCATGTGAAAAGTGCTTTGGAATGTATTGAATTAAAATTTTAGGTACTTGAAATAGTTATTCAATAGTAATGATCTTAAAATGAATGTTAAACCTTAAACCTTTAATGGTAATGACGTAATGAGGAATGGGTTGCAAATTTTTACTTGAAGTACATCGAGCACGAATAATTTTCAGGTTCACCTTGAATGTAATACTCCAATAAGCTATTTTGAACTTCGTACTCAAAAATATTAAAGGGTGAATGAAGCGTGGAGTTAGCATTAAATCGTTAACGGGGCGATTACTCAGAAGAGTTAAAGTTCAAGGAAAGAATTATACATATGACAATTTTGGAGATTATCTATTGTAAAGAAATACTCTTGTGTGTCAAAAAAAAAATGATATTTACGTTTTCTGAGAATATGTGTCCTGACGCATTGGCAAAACAAAAAGTGTTTATTAGACTGGAGATGTCATAAAGTTAAGAACCGTTTATTTAAGAACTTTTGCATTTGCGAATGAATATCGAAAAGCTTTTTCTTCGGCTCATTTTCATTAAATTCGATATTTTTTCACCAAGATATTTTGTGTATACGTAATATTAGCATAACTAGACAGGGCCAGAATTAAGATATCAGTTTTGCTTGTACAGAAATGCAACAACTACCAATTTGAGTATTTTGAACAGATCTTGTTAAGTTATTATAAGTTTTCGTTATTGACGAATAAGTTCAAACGTAAATATGTAATTAAAAATTATTATTAATTTTACTAAATACGTAAATAAAAATTTTACCTCGAGTAGGATTTGAACCTAAGACTTGTACTTACTTTTCTAGAGCACTACGCTAACTAACTGCGCCATCGAGATTCAAGCCCCAATCGATGCAAACTTTATATTTATGTATGTAGAACTGATGTAAATTCTAAATATAATGAGACTAAAATCAAATTACTTATATTAATGGAATGTGAGCCTGCAATATCGCAAGGATTCACAGATACCAAAGCAACTTATAATAACTTGATATTAGTGAAGTTGGGTTGGTATGTGTTCCCATATTTGTATGTGGAAGTCGAATGAAAATTGTCTTGCCTTACCGTACGTCTATGATATTATCAAAATTACGGTACCTTAATATATGGTCTACATATTATTTATTTGTACGTTGGAGACAAATGGAATTACCTTACAATACGGTATGTTCATCTTATGAATGGAAAATGAAGTTATCATACTGTAGTTCGTTTTAAGATGAAGTTAATATTTATTTTGGGTACGTGTAAGTAATACGTATCCTTTTATTGCAATATACGTTTAACTAAGTAAATCAGTATAGTGTTGTTTTCATACGGTTATAATAAATAGAAACAGCTGAGTTCGGTTTCTAAGATAAAAACATTTGAATGCATAACCTATAGTACTGTAATATTTGTTGACGTAAGTCAAGTATACGTATTAAATACAGTATTGATCATATTAAATTTTTTATTTTAAGTAAAGATATACCATAAGAGTGTATAGTTGTGTTTATTTAGTGACTATTTAAAATCGTGAAGCTTTACGAGAAATAGCGTTTTAGTTATTTTGTGCTGAAATTAATCAGACATTGTGTTTATCTAAACATACATATAAATACAGCTGTTTAGTGTTATTCAGATTACCTATGGTATTAATGTACAACTTTATGAACTCTTGTTGAGTATTTTAATTATTAAACCTATATAATTGAGTGGCGTCCAACAAGAAAAACAGACAAATGCATTACTGATTATACCTATGGAGATATCCTCACACCTGAAATAAATGAGTTCTCAACCTACAGTAAGTTTCGTAAGTATTGTACCCTGCTGAGTTAGACTGCGGTGCAACTTATCTTTTTAATTCAATTCAATATCTAATAATTTGCTACAACGTTTAATAGATCCAACAAGGCCATCTCCACCTTATTCTTCTGACTAAAAACCATTTCTGTAGCTTTAAATAGAAATATACCTAAATTTTCCACAAATACTTACCACAAAACTAGAAATCCTAATTTTCTACGATAAAGTCTGCACACGGCGAAACTAAATACCAAGAGTTATGCCAATGGACTTCTGAAATATTCAAAATATGTCAATTGGCATTAATTTCTGGTTTATTGATACTACTAACAAGCGACACACGCCGAGATTAATACCTTTTATAATACTTGACAGTTAAACATTCTTCGATCTTAAACAGTATCCTTAGTTACATAGAAGTAAAGCTATTGATTAAAGACCGATCTTTTTATTCGTAAGACAACTTTCAACAGTTTTATTTCTTCAATAGTGGTTTCCAAAGATATTATAGCAGACAAATTTGTTATGGGTTGAAGGGTATTTAATTAAGAAATCTCCATTCTTCGTGTTATGTGTTATACGCACAACAAAAAATTGGCAATCCAAAAATTCTTTCTTAAGTGACTTCTTTAAATAATAATCACCATTAAAATTATAAATTGTGATAATAATTTCAATTTAAAGTTAGAACAGTTTAAAATTTAAATTTAAGTATCTTACTTGAACATTTCATAATTATGTTTCTTAATTATGATTCCAATATTAAATATCTTTAAAAGTTTAGAAAAGAGACGTAGAGTTTTAAAGTAGAACAAAGTTTTAATTAATGCCTTTGTACAGAGAACGTATACGTTGTCAGAAATTTTTGAAAATCAATTAATTAACTATAATAATTCAACAAAAAGCAAAGTTCACGACTGTATTAAGATTATATACTTTTGAATTTCATTTACTCTTCAGCTTCAAAATAATATTTTATTAGAATTAACAGTTTATCGATTTATACATTTAAGTACAGCATTTTTAAAAATAAAAGGGACAAGTAGAAAAAGTTATAAGGACTTTATTTTTGTTTCACGTTTATATCTTTATTATCACTTAAACTGTAATTAAATTTGAAATTTAGGTATACACTCATTTATTATGAAGTGCTACCTGCACAAATAATAAACCATTTTGGTTTTATATATATATATATATATATATATATATATATATATATATATATATATATATATATATATATATATACACATATGGGGTGTAAAAGCTTTCCATGTTTTAAACGCTTTAATAATGTGATTGTGCCTTCAACTTTCCATATCATGAAACAAACAGGTATAGACATGGCAGAAAGAGGACATCAACATTTATAGAGAACGTCTACAACCTTCTTGGTGTAGCAAACTAATAATTACGAACCAGCCAACGCTGCAGTTTAAATATTTTGATAGGTAAAGTAGGGAAAGTACTATGACCCCAAAGCAAAATCATGTAACTAATAACATAGCAAAGTTAGCCAAAATTAGTTATTGGACTATGCTTATAAGCCTATAAGGTTTAGATCCCCGTTTTAAAGCAATTACGTTAACGTGTTATATTTAACGTTAAAATTTATTACATGTTTCAATTGTAGTTTTGTGAGCTTTCAGTTTTAACAAGTTACATTGTATACCGTTTGCAAATTTGAGAAATGCTTCCGTAGTAGTTATAAACTTATGATAACGTAGACTACTAAAAATTATCACAGTATACGTAATTTGCAAATTAAGGCAATATTAGTATTTAAAAATAATAAAAATTTTGTGGAACAGAATGGGGAAAATGACAAGATTAATTTTAACCACTAATACATTGTAATTTACGACATAAATCGTTTTTCGCTTTTTTTTACCCTTTCCTTTTCTTTAATTCAAGAAAAAGTACTAGGAGAGTGACAGACTAAAAACAACGCTGTATATGTAGATTGCGTTAGCACAATAAAATTTAATGTCGTATCATAGTTAATCAAAAACTCAAATAGTTAATGATATTGTTATCAAAATACAAAACGGGTCAAAGTCGTTATTTGTAAGTACAGTTCTCTTACTAATTCAATTAGTAAACAAGAGAGAGTAACAGAAATAACCTTTTCCGACGACCACATGTGAAAATGACATATAGCACACAGATTACCTACCTACTGCGAAAGTCACACTTTATACTTAAAAACACAAAAAAAATTACTTATAAGTGTTTGATCAAAATTAAAATGAAATATTCCAATTCCATTAATTTTAATGTTTATAAATATCAAGGTATTTTTGACATTTCTAATAATAGTTAACCGCTTTTTTAGAATACTGACATTTTTAATGTGTGCAGTACTTCGAAAGCTTTCACTCCACCTTCTCCAGAAACTGATATCAAGGCTGATACTATTCAAGATGCACAAATAATGGAGAACAACAAACATCTCTAAATCTTTATTGAAAACTCCATTACGATTCACGAATTGCAATAATAATAATAATATTACTTTCAATTTCTGCCATTCTAAGTAGTTCTTATTTTAAGTTTTCCTTATTCAATCGTTATTTTTCTTTGTATTAAATCAACAATAAAATTCACAAATTAAAGTAATCAAAAAATATATTTGCTTTTATTTTTGGAGATTGTGCAATATTTGTGGTCGTCGGAAAAATAATGTACCGGGTGGCCAACTAAGAACGGCCGTTGGCCATATCTCAGGAATGGATTATAGCACAGGTTCGGGAAAAATTTTTTATAACAAAAGTGACCTCGAGAAACGCCTGGAAATTATTTTCAGAATTGTAGGTCCACCGCTAGAGGGCGTATTTGACAGTTAAAATTGTAAAAAACAAAATTTTTCAACATTTACTCACTTAAAGGGGCATATTAAATATTATAAGCAGATTCCTCGACAAATTCTGGATATTTTTTATTTGACAAGTTTTAGTCTATCCCTTCATATAAGGGGTGGGGAAAAAGCGCTTTAATTCAGGTTCGGTTTGGCCTATTTTAATAAACTTGATGTTCTTTGAAAGAGCTTTGTTAATCAATAGAAAGTTTGTAAATTTGAAACAATCTGATTAATAACATAAATGCTAGAGGGCGCTGTTTAATATTTTTTTAATATTGTGTTTTCTCTTTACAATTTTAAACAGAAGCATAAAAATTTAAGTAGGTCTTTAAAAAGTAGACTAAATTAGTGATAAAACAGTGAAAACTGCAAGTCGATATCTTTTTCCTATCCTGAGATATCGCAAGAAACAGGTAAATGGCGGGAATTGTTCTTCCAACGTCTAGTAGGCTAGTTCGCGTTAAAGGAAATTATTAAATTTAGCCTGGATGAAAAGATCTGCAGTAATTTAAACTGTTATCATACTAATGTTATGGTTGCCGCCAGATTACCTAAATGTAATGTTGTCGCTACTAACAATGAGAACAAATTACAAAATAATAATGTGGTAAATCTAACAATTAAAACCTCAAGTAAATAACTACGTAATTAGTGTCGCCCTAGAGGTTTGAAATGTCGTCCATCATTTTCAATGCATGAAATCAATCGCTGACGGGTGGAGAGAACAGCAGTTTCAATTTCTGCCCTTGAGATACTTCGTATTGTCTGTCGTATTCTTTCAATCATGTCAGCTCTTGTTGTGGGTCTATCAGCATAAACGAGATCTTTTATTCGCCCCCACAAATAAAAATCTAAACAAGTTAGGTGTGGAGACCTTGGTGGCCAAATAAATAAACTTCCACGTCCTATCCACCTTTCAGGTTATGATTGATCTAAGAAAGTCCGAACATCTCTAGAATAATGAATAATGCTGCAAGAATATGTCACGACGAATGGCCAAGAGTACGTCTTCTAAAAGAAGTGGCAATTCGCTGCTTAGAAAATCTAAATATCCTTCTTCATTAACAGTCTCATTAAAAAAAAGGCCCAATTATTTCTCCACCTAGAATCCCGCACCTCACATTTACAGACCAACGACCCTGATGTCGATTTACACTACCATCACTATGAAAAGTAGCCTCATCTGTCCACATAATTCGTGAAAGTACTTCAGGATCATCGTGTATCATGTTTGAGAGCCAGTTGCAAAAATCCAAACTGATATCGAAATTTTGAGCATTCAAACTATGGTATAGTACCATATGATATGGGTGAAATCTAAAATAGTATATATTATAAAGTAATCAGATCAAGAAGCCACATTGAATTCCTTCGTTGTTAGTAAACGAAAAAGGACTTTAAATGCATTAACTCTCGTAATGTTATTACGATTTTTTTCGCCTGGCCTCTCATTATTTTTTATTATTGGTACCTTTTTACTTTACTTTGCTTCACTTAATTATCATGTTGTTAGTTAAAATCTATTCACATAGCACAAGATAATTTCATTAACTACTTTGTTGCTTTATTGAAACTGGACATACACATATAACGATAAACGAAAAAAATTAAAACTTTTTTATCATTATAATACCGAATAAAACATGCGTTAATAAATAAGTAGTCACCTGCGTTCTCTTAAAATATTTTGGTCGGTGGTTCGACATATACTGAAGTCTCTAGCTATGGCTCTGGTGCTTGAATGAGGGTTAACATTTACATAAGCTAAAACATCAACAACATTTTCCTCTGTTCTACCTCTGCGTTGTCTTCGGTACACAGGAATATTCAGATTTCCAGTAGTACGCACACGGTGTGCGAGTCGGAGAAAAACTCTTCTGCTGTGATGCCGTCTGTTTGTATACTGCAGTGCATACGCTCTAGCAGCAACGGTTGCATTTCTCATACATTCAAAATAAACTGCCAACATATCAAATGCTTCTTCATTTGTAAGTATCATTTTGGTACGAAAAGATAAAGAAAGTCGAGGAATAATTTTTGACATATGCGTGAAAATCATAGCTTGCTTGTTTTCAACAGGGAATTTATTTTATATCTTACATGGCCCTCTTTACTAATTTTGTTGTCATCAGTAAATCGTAATTCATATTTTAAACTGTATTTGTTGCTGGGGAAATATCGGTTTTTATTGACATTTTATGCTTTTGATTTACTAACACATCGCTTGAAAACAAATATAACATTCTTATATAATTAAAAAAATGTTAGATTTATCACATTATTATTTTATGGTTTTTTCTCATTGTTAGTAGAGAAAGCACTACATTTAGGTGGTCTAGCGGCAACCATAACATTGGTATGATAACAGCTTAAATTACTGCAGACCAATGTAAGATCTTTCCATCCAGGCTAAATTTAATAATTTCCGTTAACGAGAACTAGCTTACTAGACGTTGGAAGGACAATTCCCGCTATTTACCAGTTTCTTACGATACCTCAGGATAGGAAAAAGATATCGACTTGCAATTTTCATTGTTTTATTACTAATTTAGTCTACTTTTTAAAGACCTACTTAAATGTTTATGCTTCGATTTAAAATTGTAAAAAGAAAACACAATATTAAAAAAATATTAAACAGCGCCCTCTAGCATTTATGTTGTTAATCGGATTGCTTCAAATTTACAAATTTTCTATTGACTAACAAAAGCTCTTTCAAACAACACGAAGTTTATTAAAATCGGTCTAGCAGAACCTGAATTAAAGGCGTTTTTTCGTAACAAGGTTCCCACTTCCCCACCCCTTATTTAACGAGATAGACTAAAACTTGTCAAATAAAAAATATGCAGAATTTGTCGAGGAATCTGATTATAATATTTAATATGCCCCTTTGAAAGTTTGAAAAATTTTGCTTTTTACAATTTTAACTGTAAAATACGCCCTCTATCTCTGAAAATAATTTCCAGGCGTTTTTCGAGGCCAGTTTGTGTTTGTGTTTGTGTTTGTGTTTGTGTTTGTGTTTGTGTTTATGTTTGTGTTTGTGTTTGTGTTTGTGTTTGTGTTTGTGTGTTTTGTTTGTGTTTTGTTTGTGTTTGTGTTTTGTTTTGTGTTTGTGTTTGTGTTTGTGTTGTGTTTGTGTTTGTTTGTGTTTGTGTTTGTTTGTTTGTGTTTTTGTTTGTGTTTGTGTTTGTTTTTTGTGTTTTGTGTTTGTGTTTGTGTTTGTGTTTGTGTTTGTGTTTGTGTTTGTGTTTGTGTTTGTGTTTGTGTTTGTGTTTGTGTTTGTTGTTTGTGTTTGTGTTTGTGTTTGTGTGTTTTGTTTGTGTTTTGTTTGTTTGTGTTTGTGTTTGTGTTTGTGTTTGTGTTTGTGTTTGTGTTTGTGTTTGTGTTTGTGTTTGTGTTTGTGTTTGTGTGTTGTGTTATGTTTTTGTGTTTGTGTTTGTGTTTGTGTTTGTGCTTGTGCGTTGTGTGATGTGTGTGTGTTTGTTTTGCTGTTGATGTTGCTGTGTTGTGTTTGTGTTGTGTTGTGTGTTGTGTGTTGTGTTTGTGTTGTGTGTTATGTGTTTGTCGTTTGTGTTTGTGTTTGTGTTTGTGTTTGTGTTGTGTTGTGTGGTGTGCGTTGTGTTTTGTGTTAAGTGTCTTCGTAGACGTGTTCGTGTTAGGTTTTGTGGCGTGGTCTGTGTGCGTATGCATGCATGTACGTTTGAGTAGTTGTAGTGCGTATGTCGTCGTGTGTCGATGTTTGAGCGTGTGGTAACATGTGTGAATGTTGCGTATGTTTGTGAGTGTGTGTATGTGAGTTGGTGCGGTGAGTGTGTGTGGTGCGTGTTTGTGTTGCCTGCCTAAAGAACGTGTGTAAGTGTATTGTGCGATAAGTGTGCCTATGTGTTAGTCCTGAGTTGTGTTTAGTGAAAGTGTCGTGTAGTTAAAGCGTATGGGATCCTTTCGCGTGATACACTATGAGCACAAGATATCAGTAAGTTTGGTAACGTTTAAAGTGTGTGATTTGCAGAGTGTTGCTTTAATAGTTTTCTGAGTTCGAAGCGTTTCGATGTGCAACGTGTATACACGCATCACGTAACTTAGGGAAGCGTATTCTTGTGGAGATGGTAAATTAGTAATTTCGCGTAAATTCCTGTATATAAATAGCACTCACGTACGTATTAAGTTTAGGTTGTTAGTCGTTATGCGTCTGGCAATCTTATTTTGTACTAGTGCATTCAAAAGCATGTAAAATCGTCATGTAACCTATATAAAGGAACTGAAACTGTACATAAACCGTTGTTCAGTTCTTTAATTGCGTTTACTGTGTGCGCTGAAAATTTGACACAGTAACATCTAATTACGGGAACCGTTTCCAATTAATATATAATTTGCACCTATTATTCCTTAGTTCACCTGACCCTGTACTATTAACATTAAGGTCCTTATCTAAGCGTTACGGCTCCGACATTTGATACATTTTTAATAGATTTACAAAAAGGAATATAAAATCAGTCTTAACCAAATAAAGGCTGAAACTCGTCAAAAGTTTGATTCAAGTTTATTAATTGCCGTTTACTGTTGCTGCTAATCATATTTTGCTCACTAACGATCATAGATAAGCGAGTGAGACACCTGTCTCCATATTAATATTGAATTTTTGGCCACCGGCCCCAATTTTCCCACAGAAGCCGGCCGACGGAGCCACTTAACGATTCACCCAGTACACAATCTGCAAGACCTACAGTTCCGTTTGAGAGACATTAATTTACTAGGATTGCAGTTTATTCCATACTGTTTTAGATCAGTGCATGGTTTTATTGCTTCGTTAAGCGATATTTTCTATGTTTAACTATTCAGTTGTATTAGAATTGTACCGCATCGGAAATACAAGTACAAAACACATAGATGTAATCAGTGCAGCAAAAATAGGTAAAACATTATTTAATAGAACCACACCTAAACTTCCGAACGTTTGTGCTAAAGTCGTGACAATAATTAAAAATAATTGTAAGTAGTCATACTTTATAGTAACACTAAAAGGTGTGGATTGAGCTGCCGAATAAATAATTGTGCACAGATCTTAGAAAAATTCATAAACTACTCGTTTTTTTTTTAGAAAAACATAATATAGTATCGGAGAAAAAAATTTCCTACCGATTCAACAATCGGCTGCTCGAAGGGGAGGTATGGGTAGAGTAGCGCTTAAAATTTTATTTTTATGGTTTACTTAACGTATCTATATGCACAAAGAATATTAGTAAGGGAGATAGTAACTTGTAGGGTCTGTTATCTGTATCACTATTAAGAGTCTACGGCCTCGCCGACTCCTAGCCTGGCAGCAAGATGAGTTTATTACGCAAGTTGCGTTGCTTCCACGGTTTCACCTATTTGTTGCATAGGGTAGTTCGCAGTATTGTCATCAGTGACCAATCGAGCTTAATACCTTGCAATATACTGTAGAACATTATTTTATATGAGCACTATCTAATAAAAAAATAATAGTAACAGTTTTTTCACAATAGACCTCTGTTTTGTTATTTATGTTTTCTTTTCAATCTTAATAAATAAGATACATTTCCATTATGTATTTATTGCTTTGACTACGGAAAACATCACTCAAATGCATTGTCTTTGTAGACCAAATACACATAGAGTAGAGGAGTGTTTCCAAATTTGCAAATATGCTAAATGGATGTTTCTACGTCACCCTTGTCCTAGCAGATACATACGTCCGACAGACGTTATAAGGTACATCATATTTTACATATGCAATAAGCAAAGCATCGTTCATTGTGGTAATTGCCCCTTACTTTATACTAAGCTATTTGATCTCAATTATCAACATTACTTAAAACAAAAATTTTATTTACAAAGAATTTAATTTCAATTAGACACTTAAATCCTGTTAATTCTACTTCGGTATTACTTCACATTTCATAGTATTATAATTATGCTGTATTAAATAATATTTTATTGTCAGTAATGACTATTTCACAAAAGTTCAATCTAAAACTTCAACCATTACATATAAATCCGAGAAAAATGGTATACGTATATTAGTTTTTATTAAATTCTTAGACGTTTTATTAAAATATGATTTAAAAATCTTGAAAACTGTAAAGGAAAGTAAGGTTAACAAATTTTTAATAATAAATAAAGCATGTGCCCTTACTTGTTTACTAGGTGTGATATAAACTAATTATTAAATTGCGAAACCATGTTCCATACCCCCTTATGCATAAAACCGATGATCGCATTGTGTAATTACTAAATTAAAGGAAAACTTAGTATGATGGATCATATTAATATTTTTAAATTTGAATTATTTTTAACAACGATTGTGTCTCTTGTTGATAGGGATCCCAGATAGGCACGTATGGCGTTACGGGAAAAGGAAAAGACCACGTATTTCATTCCCTCCCCAACGGGGAGCGTGGGCTGCTCGAGCTTTCCGAGCTCTTTCAGCCACAATCATGGATTCCCAGAATACATACATACATTACATATATATGCATGGTGGGATTAAGGATGGGTGTGGTCTGGATAGGATCCGAAGGAACGGAGTTATGGTTCTGAGCGGGAAAATACTACCCCGGCATTCGCCTAAGTAGCTGCACATGGTGTGCATATACGCAGTGACCATGCCGCTACATTTGTATGAGGAAAACCCCCTGAAAAAACCTCATACAAGGTAGACGGTAACAGGAGTCGAACCATTACCTCCCGAATGCTAAGCAGGAAATTATGCATAAAATATTTGGAACCGAGCAGAAACTGTAGTGTGTAAAAGAACTGAAAATTTGACATTTTACTTAATTTTTTATCCTAAAATGCGTTGATTTATAATTTTTTTATCTCTTAATAACTAAAATCGATCTTGTGTGGTAGAAATAAGATGCATTTCTAAATAAAAACACTTTAAACGAGTTTTATATGGAAAATACTTTAGGTTGTTAAGAGCCAGTAATAAGTAAAAAGTGTAAAAATTAAATAAAATGGCTCGGGCGCATCTCAACAAAAAAAATTCAAAAACATATTTTTAGGCAGTGTTACAAAACGGTTAAAAATATTTTGAGACGCTACCGAGGAAACATAAAATTTTAAATTCTTCTAGTATATATTAAATGACTTTAAATGCCCTAAAAAATGTAAGAAATGTGTCTTCAGGACTTTATCTTATTGTTGTATAGAGAGAAAAAAAAGAAAGGGTATAACGAGATTGGTTGTGTCTAAGGGACAGATTATGAGTAACATTTTCTGATTATCAAATGGTCGTATGTATGTGTATTTGGGCTACAACCCGAAAACAGTTACTCTAGTGCGCACCCTCGATTAAAGTATTTTGTTGAATCAAGTGTTTTGTTTTATAAGGGTATCGACTGCCATACCGTTGTTTATTAATCCCTATTCGTCCCAACAAAGGTTCCATATTAGTTACTTGCTTGCGTTTTTTATAAAAAAGTCTATAAAATACCAACCTACAAATGTAAACTAATTTGTAATCTTATTTCATGTATCAAAATTCATTTTATTTTTATCACGCAGGAACTGGCAAAGATAGGGTCACTTGTTGCGCACAGTTCCCACTCGTGTGTGCAAAGGTACAAAAAAAAACTTAGTAATTTCCTGCATAAAACTAAAATTTTGCACATTTCCAACACTTTCTTTCAGGATTTTCCTGATTTCCTACTGCCTCTAAAGTATTTATTTGTGCATTGTACCAATTATTCTATTAATAAATCAATGATTGCCTTTAAACGAAGTACCTGTCCAACCTTGTTTACTTGGCCTTGGCTTACGGCCGCGTTTGGCATGAAACCATTCCGGGATTCTTTAACGTAGTAAATCTAAAAAATGAAAGAAATTATAGTTCGTTTACAAAAACTGTAGTGAACTAAAACGCATCAAATTTCCAGCTATACACTATACGTTTTTAAAGTGGCACTTGATTTAGAACTTGTAAAGTTGTTTAACATTTTAAGGTCCAAAGGTTTAAAACCCCTGCTTGATGCGAATTTTGTGAAAAGAACCGATTCCCGTTACACATATTCTAAACCATGCTTCTTACGGTCTAACAACCAAAGGAATAATTTCATTTCAATTACGGTATTGCCAGTCACCTAAATCATTTCCATTCATACAACCACTTTGTAAAAAAATCATTTTTTAAAGCGAGCTTCATGCTTGGATGGCTTTGTTAAACCAAATTGCTGTTTTTAGTATAATTATTAGTACAATTGTAACTTTGTGAACTAACCTGTAGTTATGTCAATCGATTCGTTAGAATACAGGAGTTAAATCTTTTAACGTATTTTTGTCGCTTGATCTATTTCTCAACCCAATTTATATGCGAGTTAAAGTCAAGGACATTTACGTTCAATTCACTGTTTATTTAAGTTTCTAGCTAATTAGATATTCTAGTGACACTATCTTTATATCTTGCTGACCTCCGCTTAACCTTTTGGAGGTAATGTGAACATGGCTGACCCAAAATGTAATGTAATCCATTGACGCAAGGTATTTTGAGTTCTTGAGTTGCATTTGTTTATCGTAACCAATTAATCCTAAATCAATTTATTGCTTTCTCCAAAATTTATTTAGTTATTAAGTCAACGAATGTATTACTTTTTTAGCGTTAGTTGTATTAGATTGCACGACTAAAATGGTCAGATTTGGACATTTATATATAAGATCCATGTTTGCTAGTTTTACAGAATTTAAATAACACCTAATTAATTATGATACCATGGCAATCACTGAAACATGGCTCTCTAGTGACGTTTCTAATGATGTGTTTGCGTCAATGGGTTTACTTTTCTACATAATTAACGAGATGGCCTATATTTAAATAATGCTATAAAACTCACGCTTATAGATGCTGACCCTAAACCCTTTACCTTTGGACATCTCTGGTTGAAAATCTGTATAAACAAATTTTCATTTACCCTTAGTGCTGTTTACAGACCTCCTGATACTAATACTACCAATTTTCTACAGGAATTTGAAGATGTTCTTTCTTATACTGTTCCTTTACATGATAATATTATCTGCACCGGTGATTTTAATATAGATATCCTTAAAAATAACACTTATTTCCTCAATTTACAATCAATACTTACTTCTTTTAACTTAACACAACTAGTGTGTAATCCTACTAGGGTTACAGAGAATTCTTCTACACTCATAGACCATTTCATTACGTCTTTCACTCCCAAAGCTTTTGAATCATATATTTTCTATCAAATATTATTTGAGTACTTTCACTTTAAAGTGTTTTTTAAACATTCACACGCATGAATGAATCGTAATAATTCAAAATCTCAAATTTCTCCTTTATAAATATCTTGTTATCAGTATTATGTTAATGAACGTAAAAAATTTGTAATCGATCTGATTCAAAGTAAACAATTCTCAGGTTAATCACTAAGACAAAATATCAAAAGATTGATTACTCTTAAACGGTGTAACCGTCTATGTAATTTCACACAAATAAATAATTAACTCTTACCATATTGGTGCTCTTTTTGAAGTTGACATTAAGGAGTCACAATTTAAACAAAAATATAAGTTAATTAATGGATCTGTATTACCAATCTCTCCAAAAATATTTACAGATATTGCATATAGACTAAAATCCCTAAATCTTGTGACCTAAGCATATAATAATATAAGGTAGATGTATTATCCTTACGAAAATTTAAAATTATCCTTACACAAATAAATTCCGCAGCCCTTTATCCGGTATAATGTGCTATCTAATGGGGTTGGTTTATTCTTATTAATCCTTAATATGCATCCACACTTGTTACTGACACACGGCCATAATATTTACGTAATTTGACTATCGCATCACTCACTTAACATTTCTGATGCGCAAAACCCAACGGGGAAATCTGATCTGCGTTATGCCCTTATCGAAAAACAAATTTTAGTGGCAGAATATACTTACTCTCACTTGAACATCAAAATTTTTAAATGTTTTTGCGCAGTCGAATTAGTGCTGTTACAATCGCATATGTACCGGGTGGCCAACTAAGAGTAGAGGCCGGATATATCTCGGGAACTGTTAATCTGGCAACATTGAAAAAAATTTATACTAATAGGTAAATCGGTCAACAGAAATCTCTGGAAATTATTTTCAAGTTCGAACGATGCCCAAACCAACACCAAATTAGATAATCCGCTTTTTCTCTTTAATCGGAATAATCAAGATGTAAACTACGTAAGCTTATAAACATTTTGCTTTCTTAGTATTTTTCTCTATTTTGTTAAATGAGGGTTGGGGGAGAGGTACATGTCCACTTGAAAAGAATGCCGTAACTTCTTTTTATCTCGACGGATTTTTATGAACTGGGTCTCGTTTGAGAGAGGCTCCGGGTGCTTATAATAAAATATTAACATTCTCGGTTAGTTTTTTTACTAGTCGGTAGATGGCGTTTTGTGACAAAGCCGTAAATTTTTGCAATTTTCTCGGTATAGTTATTCTTAACTTACGAAAAAGGCAGTGAAAAAATAAATTGACGAAAATCGAAAGTCGATATGTAGTAAACTGAACGTCCCGTGGGGGGTGTAATTTTAATTTAGATCGGATAAAAAGGACCGATGTTGTACAAGAATAGTGAATACTGAAGAACTATTGACGCCCCAAATGTTCAAATTGTTACCCGTACTGTTCAATACAAAGCTGCAAACTCTCACGCATGGACAAAGTAGCAGTCTACTAAAAACACGTAAGTATTGAAATGCCTAACACAAAGCAATAGCCAGTTTAAATATTGATTTGCGTCAAAATAATATTAGCTCCATCAAAGTTTTTGGTGTTTGATTAACGAATCGTTGATTTCAAAATCTCGTTAATAAACGAAATAGCATTTGATATGCTTGCAGTACTTTTTGAAAGCATGAAGAATTCAACTTTTTCGCCGTGTCAAAGAAAATACCAAACTCGACCTCCGGCGATCTCCGCCAATTCCATAACAAAACGTGAAAGAGAAACGTGAAATAGAAAATGAAAGTTCTAACATATTGACGAAAATCGTCATATTTCTCAAAACCTACAATCGCAATCTATTGCGCAGGACCTAAGAGTAACTCGAACTACCGTTCTATACATTCTCAAGGAGTACAGGAAAGCAAGCTATTGGTTTTAAACCTTCACTGTAAAGTTACAAATGTTTACTTAGTGCTTTTGCTGCAAAAACCAGTAATATCCTGTTGAATCAGTAGTCACCATCTTGTTTCAGGTTAGTTCCATATCACTTATTCCTACACCAGGCATTGGCTGCTGCAGATTTTGATCGAATACTAGACCATTACCACTGACTTTTGGGTGTGATGGTAGAAGATCGGAAAGTTCTTTCACGTATATTGTGGACAAATGAGGCTTCACAGTAATGGAGATGTGAATCTCCACAATACGCATTATTGGTCAAAAACGAATCCGCACCAAGGTCCTTAGTCTGTAAGCTGGTGGGCAGGAATTCCAGGAGGGCGAATTATCGGGCCATTCCTTTTTAATAACGAACTAAATGGTGATAATTACCTAGAGTTTTTAAGAGAGAAATTACCGATTTTGTTAGAGGAAGTACCCCTTGAAATTCGACAACGGGTGCAATCAGTATTTTTTTGCAATGCTGTCAGACGACAGTTCCCGAGATATAGCTGGCCTACATGTTTTCACTAGATTACTATTCGGTCTATGTGTGACAGATTTCAACTCGGTACGGGTGAGAATTTGAACATTTCTGGCGACATTAGTTCTTTAGCATTAGGGCTGCTGCACACCATTCTTCAATAACATCGGTCCTCTTTTATACACTCTAAATGTAAGATACGCCACCAGGGGACTTTTAGTATACTAAATTTTATTCCTTTGCTTTGCAATTAAATTTTTACATTTATTTTTTTGATATCACTGTAACGAAAAAAGATATAGACTTGCGATTTGCACCAATTTCTATATTTTTTTACGGTATTTTTCGTGAGTTAAAAATAATTATATCCTTACATTTAAAATTTTCGAGAAAATTGCGAAAGTTCACGGACTTGTCACAAAAAGCCATCTACCGACTAGAAAAAAAAATAAAATCGACAACGTTAATACTTTATGAGAAGTATCCCTCTCTCTCTCTCTCGCTCTCTCGCTCTCTCGCTCCCTCGCTCTCTCCCTCACTCTGTCTCTCCCTCTCTCCCTCTCTCTCTCTCCCTCTCTCCTCTCTCCCTCTCCCCTCTCCCTCCCCTCCCCTTACCCCTCTCCCTCTCCCTCTCCCCTCTCTCATATACTTGCGGTCAACCATTTTGCCCTAATTCACATTCAAATTCACTCCATATACTCTCCAGATCTATATTCAACTTTTATGAAAGCTTTACATACGCACGAGACTTCCTTCCGCACATTTTAGTAACTTCTAACACCATTTGTCCTTGAGTATACATTCAGTTTTTATAAAATATAGATATCTATCCTTTTCTATACTTTGATATAATATCAAGATCATAAATTCACTCATTCACACATTTATTACAATTTTATCTCGGCGTTCCATAGCGCACTGTGACAAATTCCGGTAGCATTTAACCATTATCGTCTAAATATGGGTTTTACAAAACCCTATTTCTCAATCAAATGTAATACTTTCAATTCAAAAAACTATTAAAATTAAAATTAAAATACTATTTTCTATGATACACTATAATTCCAGTGGCGTTGCATTTACACTAATTTACATTCTGTGCCCACAACAAAGATTTTTGTGCAAACTTACGTTCATTTAACATTCAAAATACGTTCTACGCACAAAATAAGACTGCATATACCCGGTCCGTCAAAATAATGTCACAGTATCCATTCTTCAATGTGTTTATACGTAAATCTTATTCAAGCTATTACGTGCCTGGGCCATAACCTTTTATTACTTATTAAAAGCAATGAAATAAGAATGAATATTTATGCAATAGAATTGGCTTTTATGTGTAAACTAAGAACAGTTTACCTTGAACGGCTACAGTTGCGTCAGAAAACTTTTTGGTCATGCGTTGATTTGAAGTTTTTATTTAGGTTACTCATAGGAATTATCCGGTGAGGTTTTTTTTCCAACGTAGTAAATCGCACTGTATTCACTTGATATGAACCTGATAAAGCTTTTGAACAGACTTTGAAGTATATCGTATCCCTACTGCTACCACATATAAACAGAAATTTATGTGTAGAATGTTGTAATTCACATATAATTAGCACGCTCAGCGTACTAATTTTAGTAAGAAATAATTTCTTAATTTTCAATTCAGTATTAATCCTAGTATACTAAACAGCTAGAAGAAGGTCATTCTGTATTTGCACAGCTTTCATACCACCATAAATAGCATAATAGTAATAAGCTACAAGTTTGTCATTTTACAAATGATATCGTTCTAGTATCTCACATTAAAGCCATGATTCTGATAATCTGATAATCGCATTGATCACGTTAACTTTTTGAAAATGTGCATTATAATACTTCCATTTTGTTTAATTTAACAAAATCATTAAATAAATAGTTTGTATTTATATAATGTAAACACAAATCAAATTAAAACAAAGTGGCAAGCAATGTTGAAAAGGAAAGTAAAATACAAATAGCGTGATCACTGTTAATTTGTTTAGTTGAGTAAATAATCTCATTTACAAAGTAAAAAATTTATTTCCCCATTAATTTTTTTTTTGTAGGGTAGGCTTAAAGTAAATATATTAAAAACGGTTTTTTATGCACCTGCTAAACTGTTTAAAATGTAAATATCTTCCTTCAAAGTTACATTAAACCTAACTTGGCCATTTATTGCTAGTAAAAGTATAAAAAACCTTCCTAATCTGAAGTCTAATTTAAGAAACTACTTAAAAGTTTATTATTATTACAATTTTCAGATTCATTTTGAAATTTTGTATAACTTACGTTTACCATATGGCAAAAAAAAAATATGTTTCTGTGTAGAGTAAATTCATTGAAACTTTTTAAGGCAACAATAATGATCGTTCAGCTATACGAGCATTTTGCTGCATAAGAATAGATTTATCTAAACTTTCTATCTGGTCCATGAAAGTAAATTGATATTGCAAAGTAGTTTGCTTGAAAACGTGTCTGATAGGAGTGTTTTTGTGCTTTTGTAGTGTTAGCTTCTAAGTAACATGTAAAGTGACGGTTTGCTTTGGCTGGAATTGAGACGATCAATAGACTTCTGCCTTATCGTTCAACTTCCGCAAAATAAATCTCGATGTTCGTTCAATCCCTCATACTTTTCTGTATTTTCTTTCCCACGTTTTCTTTAAATAACTTTAGGAACAGTAAGGTAAGCATGTCCGAAACTGATCCTTTACCCAATACAAATGTAGTCTTTCCCTGAACAATAAAAATAAAGTGGCATAAAGCCCAAGGGCTAAAACACAAAATTGTGGATATAAGAAATTTTATTCTTTTTTGTTTAATTTTTTTTTGTTTGAGAGAATTTTTTTTTCTCCTGTTTGGAAAGGTACAATAGCGCTTTATTTATTTTATCCTGAACTATTCAAATTCATTTTCTTGAAAAGAATAAACAAAAATAGTGGTATACTATAAATTAAATCAGTTTTGCTTTTTGGAATTTACTTTTATTTACTTATATTATTTTATTTACACTAATAATCACAGAATTCTAATTGCACAAAACGAACAGCGTGTATGTCTTAATTATTTTCTAACACTATACATACGCCTAAATCTTTTTATTTGGTACCCTCTTGTACTATTACATAATTAGTATTCCCTCTTGTGAATGTTCTTCACAATCAAAACATCCACCTTACATATTTATGTACGTTAATGCAAGGCGTATGCATTTTCCAATGGCATTTGAAATACCTTCAAAGCAATTTAAACACATAGTAAGAGTTTTAAAAAAAAAATTATTTGGATTTAACAAATAGATTTATTATAAGAAAAATCTATGAGCCTGGCTAACTCGACGGAATGGTCATGAGTCGTAGTACAACCTTCACCGGCGTAATTGTTATAATTTAGTGCGAGTAGTATCCTATCTATTAATCGGTTAACCCTGCGTTTGTCGCGCCTTCCGCAATTACGTGAATGGTCGCGCGTTTACTATTGTGGAAAATATGTGTTTTGTTTAGTTTTTACAGAGTTATAGTTTTTATCAACACATTCTGTTTTAGATCAGTCAGTTATACTATGAAATACATTTTAAACGAATTTGTAATTATTTTATTTGATTGTTACAAGAATGATGATGAAAATAAACATAAAGTACACAGTAGGCAATATTGAGTTTCGAACAGCAAAAAAGCAAATAAATTTTAAAGTATACTTTATTGTTCAAAGCAATCGTGACACACACTTTTCTGGTGGTCTGGGTAAATCCATCCCTGACATTTTTCACAAATTCTTCTCGTTGATTTATTGCGAGAACGTCCACAAAGAAAAACATTTCCCTACCCCAGAAGGTCTTGCCTGAGGTAATGGAAACTGCTCACCGAGACCAAGCAAACGCATTTCTCTGCATCGCAGCTCTTTTGATAAGGAAGCCATGGCTACTCGTCGGCTCATTGCTGGTTTTATCAATTCAGAAGCTAATTCCTACGTTTGATACTTTCATTATTCTTATTTGCTCTAAACATATTAAGAACATTAACTCCAGCTACGTTCAAGAGATGAAAATGGATGTTCAATGGCCGTCTTCGGGAATTCCTTGATACATCATAATACCTACACATCTAAGATATTTACTCCGTGTTTGGTCCTATTGTGTGTTGTAATAATGCACGGCTTCTTATGTTCTCCGGTATTTACATCAATTGCATCGTTGTAATGCACGGTTGATATCGCACAGACTGCCTTGTTCTTTTGTGGCACATATGAAACGGTGGTTCAATCGTTTTGGAACTCAAAAATTGTTGATTTAAGTTCCCTTTCCTTAGCAGATAGAAAACAAGCAGGGATTTCAGGCTTATTCTGCTTTAGAGTTACTGCATAAGTGAGGGTTTCTGTAAGAGCATTCTAGCTAGAGGAATTGAGAAAAAATAATTATCAGCTGGGATATTCCTGTTGGAGCCAGCAACGGGTTGTACAAGGCGACATACGAGATTGTTTACCTTACTTCTGGCGCAAAACTGGCCTTCTGTCTGTTGTCCTACATAAACTTCTAGCTGAGTAGCGTAAAAGTTTGCTGATGATACAAGGGCGTAGATTTTTATGCCAAACTTGGCAGGTTTTTTCGGCATATATTGCCGAAAAGGGCATTTTCCGCGGAACGCCGCAAATTGTTCGTCTATGGTTAGGTAATCAGAGGGTTTATATCTTGTTTTAGAATTCAGGACAAATTTATCAAGCAGTTACCTAATAAGGGCTAATTTGTCTATTGAGTTGCGTTGCTCTGTGTCACGAATGTCATTGAATCTCAGGCATCGCAGTAGAAATCTAAATCGATGCTCACTGATTGTGAGGTACACGGCTTCACAACCAGTCCCTCGACTGTTAACCCATAGTTCGGTAACAAGCTGTCTGCTTGATTTCAAAACACCACCCATGAACAAAACACCTAGCAACGATTTTACTTCTAGTTCGTCGGTATATTAGGGATCCCTTTCCTTGCTGTATTTGTCTTTTATTTTATCTATGTATATGTTTGTACAATCAACAATGTACTGGATCATTTCATCATCATTTATGCATAACAATGATGCAGTAGTTGTTGCATTTTTGGCAATGCCTTGTGGGTCAAGCTTATACAAATCTGGTATTATATTCATCTTGGGCGTTCGTGAGTTTCTTGCCTTCACGGGCTCTGTATACCAGCGAGATGACTCTTTTCTTTCACTACCAAAACAAAACTCACATGTATCACGAGAAGGTAGCGTAAAACGATCTACAAATTCAACACTATCTTGAACTGGAATACCTTCTTCTGTTTCTGGTATTTCGTCTTGTACATCTTTGGTATCACTGTACTCAACTGCTTCCTCAACAAAATCTTTCTCGCGTTCATCTTCGCTTCCGATTCCAAGTAAACCTTCACAGGCACTGTCGACCTCCTCAAACGATTGTAGGAACTGTTATATGTGGCGTAAATGTATACAATCACTCAATTAACGCGAAATTGTAAGAGAAAATCAATTGCTAACATGAAACAAACTGGTACGCAGATAGTCGCGCGATCTACAATGGTAAAACGCTAAAGAAATTTGGCAAGAACTCGACGTAGCAGTTAGGTATATACATTTATTTGTTACAGTCTTGAAGAGGGACAAAACTACATCTTTTACGCTTGGTTGTAGTTAATTGTTCCCTTACTTCAGCATTACTGGTTCAATAACGTGACCTTATAACCATTTCAGCCGCAGGAATACTTCGAGGGAGACGTTTTATTTCTTGCACTAATGCAGTGATCAAGGAATTACTCCGTTACCGTGGTTCATGTTGCTCATGACCGTAACATTTTTATTCGGTTTCGGAATATAGGAAACTATCGACATGCCCTTGATAAAGTGAAATTTTTAAGAAAGAAATTCTTTCCTGTTGCAGGTCAATGCGGTTGGCAATTCAAGCTTATTTTTGCGAATAGTGCCAATCATGGTTATTTTTCTTTGCAATAGCATCTTTCCCAGATTATATGAGGTAAAAAGTTATCACAGTGTTAGGTTGTGACCTTTTAGACCATAAGTAAGATCTAGCACAACTCTTTTACCTTGACCTCCCTCTCTGGAGGTTTTCCCGAGGTAAACTTGCATGTTACATGCATGAGCTGTTACAGAATAGCATGAAGCCGAAGTCTTGACTCCTTATTTAGCAGGTTTATTCGCGAAGTACTGTCTAAAAGGACAACGGCCTCTAAAAGGTACCAGTTGCCCATCTTCTGTTACATTTTCGTGACCATTATAGAGCTTAGGTAGAGTTGCAACCCATTCATCCCACAAGTCCCGTATGGGAGCTAATTTATCAGTTTAGCGTAGTTCTGGTTGAGCTTTTTTATCATCAAAGCGTTGCTCTGAATATTGTTCTACCTAAATTTCCATCCTACAAACTGGCTGTTGCCTTTCCATGAGATTTATACACTCCAGCTAGAAACAGTAGGCCAAAATATGCTTCTAGTTCAACTAATGTCAGTTCTTGCCTTCTAAACATGACATTTTCAAAATTAGGTTTAAAGTTAGTGTGAAATATAAGAAGTACGCCGATTTGATATGAATTATTCGCGACGTGTTGGCCCAGGAATCAACGAAATTATATTTGCAGCTGATAAACTTCCCGATTATTGTGTCTCTTCATTCCATACTACATTGCCATCTTTGCGTGGTTATCCGGATCAGCTTCATCTGAAGTCTTAGCTTCCACTTCATCATCCGATTCGCTATTATATATCTCGGTTTCGCACAAATGGTCTTATTCTCAGGAAGCATTAGAATCTCTATCAGAAACACACAAAAGCTTCTCAAGTTCACTATTCGTAAGCATTCTCTCACTACAGATTTGCAATAATAGCACTGGCTGCATTTATACGCGGAGCCACAGACAAATCTCAACAGGAGTAAACTTGTTTACCGGTACGCAAATAACGCATGCAATACGCGCAATATTGCGCAATAATTTGGCAATATTATATAAGTTATTTATATTTATGAAAATAAAACAAAATTAATAAAATACATTCGTCTATGATTATTATCTGCTTCTCGTTTTTCGGATTTGAGGCACGCAAATCACCGGGTCATATAGACCCAAACACAGTTAGTGCAACAAATGCATTTAAAAAAAAAACTAATTATAATTTTCTAATATCAATCTAGGTAGACCGTTATTAGAGTAATTAAATAGAATCATGCAGTAGCTTGGTATCTTATGTTCCCAGAAAATCAAAGGCCATCTATGTGCAGAACATCAGGATGATGCAATTTCGGGATAAGACACAAAATTTAAGCCAGACATAATACTCCATTATAACAAAATGAAAGGTTCTGTAGATACTACTGACAAAATGGTCAAAGAGTATTAAGGACGTTGAATCACTAATCGATGGCCTATGATAATATTTGGACAACTATTAGATGTTGCCGGTATAAATGCTTTCATTTTATGGGGTTTGAAATCCCCTAATGAATTAGCTAGTCAAGATTGTCGTAGAAAATTAGCGCTTGAAGAATCGCTGATCAGAGGAAATACGCTCATTAGATTTGAAACAGAAAAAAAACATGCATCAAAGTCTTAAGAAGTATATCGTTGATCGTTTCCCGAGTTGGATAATGTAAATGTAGTAGAACATCAAGAAGTAGAGCGGCCTACTCCAAGGGCTGTTATTTATGCGATCGGAAAAATATAGAAAATGCAGACAAATGTGCTTCCAGTGCAATCGTTCTGTGTGTGTTTTACATTGTAAAAACAGACTGTATGATGAAAGTGCCATAATACTGAAGAATAGGTTTGATTTGTTTTCATATTTTTGTTTTATAACCATTATTTCATCACATTTTCTGTTAAATATTAGCTTAAATACGTTTTTATGTTTTTTATTGACTTTTTGTTTACGTTTTTTTCAAAATAAATGTATCATAATGAAATTAGGAAGGCAAAAAGCTGCACTTACACTTGGTGTGCAAATGTACCGTATTCCGTGTAATTTTTTTAGCACCGTACGAAGAATATTAATGAAGGAAGTGAGCCAAAAGAAGTATACGTTAACAAATAGAAGCATTGAGCTTATACTGACCACTTTTCATCACCTGAGAGCAGAACTATCCTAAGTCACAAGAAGAAAATTTTACAGGATAGGGTTTTTTTGTTACTCCAAGATAAAATAAGCATTTACATTCGAAAAAATTATGTTGCTTTATATTGGGTCTGGTTGTATACTGATCTACTCAATACCAGATTTTAACAAAAAAGTGAACATGTATAATTTTTGACTATTCTATGTACGGACTGTATGCTGTTTTACTCCCAGGGCAGTTGACAGAATAAAATGCGAATTCCCTGATACCCTTTCTAATGTAATCCTCAATAAAATGCAGTAGGCAGCTGTCAATCTCTGAATATTCTCTTTTGCCAATACACTCATACCACATATAGCAATACGAATCTTTTGCAGATAAATTTAAAATTATAAAGTTGTACGTGGAGAACTTCAATTTGTAGTATGCTAAACCAACTTCTGCTTTTGACACCGAAACCATCTGCGGCAAATCAAATACTGCAGCGCGGAATGTAGCATATTGTTTTGACTTTTCTTCATTGTCATTCTTGAGACCTCTAGCCATGTCCTTATTCCCCATATAGAGCTGAAATTCCTCTTCCATTTCAAATTTGCCGTCGACAGGGCAGTTTCCATATTTATGACATATGTCACACAAATCCTTTTTCGGATGAAAAAAAGACTAGTTGAATTCTGAATTAAAGACTGTTCTATACATCCTCTTTGCAGCTTTGCGCGCAATATTATTTTACACACAGTACTCTTCGTAGAGACAAACATTTTTGATATGTTTAATGCTGGAGGTAGGTAGAGTCGTGGCGTTTTTGTCTGCAATAATTCAAAAGAATTAATGTGATCGAGAACTATTTGTTTCACGGTTTCGTCCAACACAGAATTTTTACACCACTCACCTCTTTCGTCCTCACTGAGAACACCAGCAGAGCTAATTCTGTTAAAACTGTTCTCACTGGCTTATGTTAAACGTATTAAGAAAAAAATGTTTTGCACACTGGAACTTTTGAAGCTGCCACTGGAAGGTGATAGATGCATGTGAAATTCCTTTTACTTTGTGGCTGGGTTAAGGGCGATCGTACATCTGTTGGATTATTTACATTTTCTTCATGCTGCTCTATGGTATGACTGCGCTTACGCCCCCGTGCCTTTTTATTTAGTTTTACGTATTTAGAATTATAATCTCTTTGTCGATTGATGTCCGCTAGTTCCCATCAAATAATTCAATATTACAATTCTTTGGTCTTCGCTAATTTTGTCGGTGCACTGCATTCTGCAATTCTGACAAGGTGCCTTAATTTTTCTCTGAGACGTACGATTACCTTTCCAATTTTCATACAATTCGCCGCTGCTTCTGGAGGTTTTAATCATAATTCTCCTGTGTTTATTATTTCATTGCCGTTTTCGAGTATTTGTATTTGGTTTATTGCATTTAAATGTTTCAGATTTAGAACCTTGATTATCAAACTCACTACTTCCAGACAGGGTGCAACTGTTTGGACGATGATCGCGTAACACATACTCCGGATCGTTATCTTCGTTATCTCTAGTAAAAGGGTCACTTTCTTAAGAAAGAAAAAAAAATCTTAACTAAAAGTTTGTGATATTTCCATACAAACTGTGTTTGAATTATCTGTTGCTGAGGGAACTGCTTTTAAAGGCTCAGGGAAAACTGTTGTCCGATTGTTGAGCAATACAGTTTCTCTCAGAAAGTCAGTAGAAGGCAAAGACTAAACTAGCCATGATTTGTTGGTCGACGATGTTTCTGAAAAATGTAAATAATATGGAGGCTCTAAATTCGCACAATACATCATATATTCGGAATTTCTCTTAGGGCATAGCTTGCTATTCAGCTGGTCTTCTTTCACGAAGTCGGATTTTTTTCTTCCAGATCTAAAAATAAACAGGGAAATAAAAATTCAGCAATCGCAAATAGCTTTTGTGGCTGATTTTATTAGGTTTAGCATTCTAAAATACGGCACCGCATAGCAAGAAATCAATCTATATAGGTAATTATTCGACAATAACATCAAATAAAATTTAAAAACTCTACATAGTAAGATAAAATAGTAACAGTGCATAAAAAACACGTTGTTACAATACGCTCATTGTAAAAAAATCACTTACGTAAAGGCTGATTTTCTTTATTTCTCTGGAGCAGAGCTTTAATTTTTGCAATTCTTCGATTAAACATTTCGAATGATAAATAAAAATCTAAATCACGTTAGAATAAGTCTACTATCACCTCATATAATAAGTTACTACTACTAGGTCAGAATGAGCGTATTTCCATCAAAGCCACAATACTAAGTCACTACTAACTGGTCAGGACAAGTCTATTTCCAACACCACAACGGGATGCGCATGTATCTAGTATACTTTATCGCACACAGAACACTTGGCACTGAACTATACACGCACTCGCGAGATAGGCTAGCTGGTAATAAGCGATTTTATTGGTCTCTACTCCAATATAGACATAGACTACTTCTGCATCAAAGAGCTCGTTCTTCTGCAGAGGATCGAGTTAAAAGTGAAAATCGCATTTTTGGACATACTTCCGCTCTCAGGTAACAATTGACTCGTATAGTTAATTTAACAAAAGGGAACCAGTTTCCGATATTACACTAACTTATCAGGGAAAAATAATACTTAATAGTATATTATATATAGAGGGACAAAGGTGCAGCATTTAATCCCGCGAGTGGGGTTTGTTGCCTCGAGGGCGAAGCCCGAGGGGTACAATCACTCAAGGGATTTAGGCACTTTGGTACCGAAGTATATACGCTATTTTTTGAACTTCCAAGGTATTTATTTTTTATATACAATAATTCCAAATTTATTCGTGTCAATGTGACAAATTTGTATAAAATTATCTAGCAATCTTGCTATTTGGAAAAAAAACAGTCGCTTAGCATGGGAATTAGTAAACAGCGGTAGCCATATTTGACAAAATTTTTACAAAAGGGTAATAAATATGTACGACGAATTTAACCTAGAAAAAGCCGCTGAAGAGGCTTTAGAAGACTTACTGCTTTCCAAATCTCGTAAAATTTACGAAAAAGAGTACGATACATTTTTGAAGTGGTGCTGTGAAAACAAAATTACAAACTTTAACGAAGATGCTTTGCTGGTATTTTTTAATGAAAAGGTAAACAAATTTGCTGCTTCTACATTGTGCGCCCAGTATTCAATGTTAAAAACTATGCTTAACGCTAAACATAACGTTGATATAAGTAACTTCTACAAATTGAAGACGCTTCTGAAAAGGAAAAATTTTGGTTACAAAGGGAAGAAGTACTAACTATAGAACAGATTGATACGTTTCTAAAGGAAGCTTCAGGTGACACATTTTTAATAACTAAAGTGAGTATGTCCAAAAATCATTTAATCTGCTTTTAAAAATTGTTTCTTTGTAGGTAGCACTCATATTTGGTGTGGCAGGGGCTTGTAGAGGACTTGAATTAGTCGAATTGTCAACTAATGATCTGACTGATTTGGGCAACGGACTTCTTGTTAACATTAGAGCTACTAAAAATGAAACAAAGAGGAACTTCGTTGTAAAAGATTCAGATGAAGCTATCATTAGTTATACAAAAATCTGCAAGAAATATATGTCAGAAATATATGTGAGAAAAGTCGAAACTCTCCATTCAAGATTTTTTGTTTGTTACGTTAACAAACAGTGTACAGTGCAACCTGTAGGAAAGAATATATTTGGAAAATTGCCCCAGATAGTTGCAACATTCTTAAACCTACCAGATGCGTTGTCATATACAGGACACTGTTGGCGGCCAACCTCTGCTTCTCTACTAGCTGATTCAGGTGCGACTGTTGACGTTTTAAAAAGACATGGGGGATAGAAGTCTGCAACTGTTGCAGAAGGGTATGTGGAGAACTCCCTGAATAATAAGAACCTTATCGCCGAAAAAATTTTTGAGGTGGAGGTAATCAAAAAACACCAGCTACCTCACTCCCAGGACCCTCCTGCCAATCTGAACAGCCCACAGGCACTAATTCATTTGGAAATTCATTCAACCTTACATCCAGCAGTATCGTTTCGGAAACCAATCGTCCGATAATTATTAGTTGTAATAATATTAATGTTAATGTTTCGTAAAAAAATTAATAAAAAATATTTGAAGTTTGACATCTGTCAATGAACTCTCTAGGGGGTTCAGTCCATATTTAATCCCTAGGGAATAAATAGCCCACTTTAGTCCCTGTAGACAGAGACTAAAGTATCTATTTCAGTCTCGGAAGAGCAAAAAAGTAATTAGTGACGACCCTAGTGCGCCATTCCCTTGTGAAAACGGTAAAAGCAGAAACAAAGCTATCCACGCATGACAATCTAGTCTGCATGAACCAAAAGGGAACCAATGATATTAAAAGAAAGTGATTTAATTTGGAAAACTATTGATTGGTTTACAGTTGAATACCTTTGAATTGGTAGTAAATAAGCATTTTATTGAAAGAAAGATGATCTTTGCTGAGTACCGCTAAAATCATACCAAAGTCAGAATAAACTTTTGATAATTGAAGAAGTCATTAACGGGAATTGGACCGTCACAATAGTTTACACATTACTATATTTATATTATTATTATTTTGACTATTTAATAACCATTATCGTCCTTAAACATATCGTCATAAGGTACAAAAGGTTCCAGTTTCTTGAATGGAAATACTTATATGTATATTCTAAAACCGGCAGCCTGCAGGGGTTCAGCGGTCAACTTTACAAATGACAGCTTGTCAAAAAGGCGAAAAATCTGTTTTTAGTTACCTCATTGGTACATACCTACAAATTTTATTGTGTAGTAGACGCCCGCCGCGACGGCCAAAATTCGACTTAGGTTACCTCATGAGGGACATATGCAAATTTGAGCTTAAATAAAAGGTATTTATATGTAGAGTACACACATATTTTTTTAAATTCTGCAGACGAACTAGAAAATTTAAATTTAAACATTAATTTTAAATACCTACCTATTGTAAAATTATTTCATGGTAGTCAATGAATGCGTACAATGAGCTTCTGTTAGGAATACAAAGCAATGAAAAAAAGTTGAACTTTTTTAATTTATGTATCTACCATCCATGTAATATGCGACTAATGTGGCAACGTGGCCTGTATATTTAAGTTACGAATTAAATCTGTTCTGCTATGCGGTCCGCCTCCGCGTTTCATTTGTAAGCACAGCGCATTGCGATGTAGTTGAAACAATATTAAATGTGTTGTTGAAGTTAAAAGAAGTGTATTAATGATCGGATATAATAATATTTGTGTTGTTCATGCTCTCGAAACGTGAAAAGATTGGATATTATTCGTGATAATTATTAATAGAGTTACCGGTTTGAAAACGATGTGTAAGTTGTACCAATTTGAGCTTTAGTAAAATTACCACCATTACAATACTGTATTTTTTTTAGGAGTAAAAGCATGGATGACAGTACTGTAGATGTTGCTGAGAACGTACTAGAGACGAACTCGGCTGCAACTGTAACAAGTAACTGTTGCATACATATTATCAGCGAAATCGCTATTCAGATATTAAGAAATTCAGAGTCTTGATTACATAAATGCAAAACTGTCCTTGCTTTAAGAAGAAAATTTAATGTGTCGTACAAAATTTAAATTTCTCAGTCTTTGTAAATAATTAGGATGGTTACCAGACGCCATGTTACAGAAAGTTCACCGCAGTTAAAAAAGAGAAACTTGTAGAAATATCAGAAGCTGATATTAAATCTTTATGTTATCCAGAGGAAATTAATTTGAATGAAACTGATATACTGGCTTCGTCTACTACTCCAAAAATAAGCACTCGACAAAAAAAATGTTCAAAATCAAACTAACAGTATTTAAATATAAAAAATGATAAAATATACCGTTATAAAAATAAAACTAGAATAGTATTAACTGCGTGTAGTATAAGAAACTTTGAAAATAATATTAACCACTGCATTACAAAATTAAATGGCTTTACTTCATTACAAAAATTTTAGATACTGGTTTTGTAGCAAAGGAAGTTTGTTACCATTGTATTTGTAGAATGGCATATCTAAAACGATATAGTAAACTAATCAAACAGAAAATATTAAAAGGATAATAGGATTTAAACAGAGGTTTACATACGCGTGCGAAGAAAGCACCTTTTTGATTTTATAGACTGTGATATTTTAAAAAAGCAAAATTCCTATTTTTTGTCTTATATTTACGATTTATATTTACAAATTTGCTTGAATATGACTTCGCTAATGAAATTTTAAAAACTAGTTAATTTAATACAGCCCACTTAAAGCAAAAAATTAAAAATATGTACAAAGGACAAATATCGCTTTCCTTGCATAAAAATAAAACTATTGTTCATGCTTCCAATGCCAACCGTCCCAATGCAATTCAGGTTTGTGCTACCAAAACAACGACCCTTCAAACAAATGCTGAAACTATAGTTTTTCGTTTACGACAAGAAATTTTGTCAGTGGTTCAGCGGTAATGGTGTCAGACTAGTAAGTGAAAGGTACCAAGTTCGAATCTGAGAGTAGTGAAGTGCTTGGGAGGAAATTATATATAACATATGAATTCGACTCAAGCGCGAAAACAGTCCTTCTCAGGCCTAAGCCTGATGACGGAAGCAGAGTCCGCTTCCGAAACGGCGCGCTCAAAAAGCAAAATCTGTGGAAATAGGCCGATCAACTCCATTAATACGAAACTACAGTTACCAAACACTTATAATACAGATATCTTGTCACAGTAAAAAATTTTCTGTTTACCACCAATAAATTCATCTCCCGATAGCATGTCCACAGTAGTAGAGACATTAAATAGAGCACAAGAACTTGTTAATGAGTGTAAGCAAAAATATATTTCTGTTACACATGACTTGGCCATTGCCAAAATGGCTTATCAGATTCAATCAGCAGAATCCCCAAAATACAATAACCTTTTCATTCCTCTCGGTGCTTTCCATATTGTGTTTTTTTAGACTCTCGGAAAATGTATTGAAGAATCAGGTGGACCATTTATATTTACTGAGAGCTTGGTATTGGCGGAGGGTTCCCTTAAAGGTTTTTTATATGGAACTCATTATAATCGCTGCAAACGTATTCACATAATATTTTCAACTGCATTGCAATTCTTACATTTTAGACAGTTTTTACAAACAGAAGATTGCGATTACGAAATAATTAAAGAAGAATTAAATGGGTTCCAAAGTGAGGACTTAGGTTCTTTCCCAGCACTTAAGGCTTTACTTAGTGAATATGGTATGTATTGCGAGGGTACTCGACTTGGTAACCACAACGCGACTGATAAATTTTGGATGACATACATTAATTTTGTAAAATTGTATTAAGAGTTCTAAGAAGTATTCAAACGAATGACAAAGATCTTTTATGTTTTGTTTACTGAGAATTGTCAGCCTAATGTTCGCAATGAATCACCAAAACTATTGCAGATGGATAATTAAATATTGTGCAAATCTTGTAAACATAGATACAACACAGCAAGGTCTAAAACCCAAATTAGAAAATAGTGGTTTTTCAATAAAGCGAACAACTAAAAATTTTTCGCGTACTCGCCTATTGACCTTACGCTTGAACATATGATTAATGCAGATGCAGCTAATAAACTCAAAGGGATTTTAAACTTTACAAACTCGATTTCAGCTAGGAAGCGATTGGTATTAAATCACTCTATTCGAACCTCGTTAATTTCAGACATGTTAGAAAATTTAAATATTAACAAAACGGAAGATACAAGTAATGCTTGTGGACCACATGTAATTAAAAAGACAACCTTGCTTTAAAAGCAGTCATTAATTAAATAGAAAATAATATTAATCCCTTTAATTCCGAAATTGATAAATACAAGCTACTAAACGTATCTACGGGAAAATCCGCTACAGAAAAAACTAAAGATCAAACGAAATTTCCATTTTCACTGTGTCACATGGGAAAAGAGGTAACTTCTACTTTACCGAGTCGTATTGACTGTACTCTAATTGACGGGCTTTATCTGCTCCATTTACTAGGGGAAACGCCGCAAACATTTGGTAAATTAGATACACACATACTAAAAAAAATTTGCCGACATGAAGGAGAAATTCAGAAAGCGTTTGATAAGTTTGTAGGACTTTCTATAAAAGATATTGAGTGCGATAAACGAGCAAGTTTATATGAAAGGTGTACACAGTTCCTAATTCAGGGTTCTGAACAACATCCATTACATTTTATGAAAGTAATGGGAAACGACAATTTTATGCAGTCCTTGATAACATTTTTGTGTGAATTTTGGCAGAATGATATGTTTGTTGAAATTATAAGTAATAAAACTATATATGCCCATTGCAATGACGATTGTTACAAATTTACTGTTGTGGAATGACATATGCGAAGAGAAACTGTTGATACCTTTAAGTGTTTCCACGAAGAAGCTGACAACCGAATAATTTATCATTTGTCAAAAATTGAAGAAAATACTAATGTGGTAGTTCTTGGTGCTGTCACTGAGATACTAATTAGTCTGCTAGGAAATCTACAGAAAATTAATAAAAACGTAAATGTATGGATGAAGGTTGGAGTTGCATCCAAAAATTCGTGTAGATTTGTTGACGTAAACGCAATTTTTATAAATTGGGATATTGTATGTGAAAATCTCTACCACCTTTTCATTGTCTCACTGGATGTGATTATAGCTCATCCTTTTCCAGAAAAGGCAAGTTAAAACCGTTTGGTATACTTAAGAAGGACCTAAAACTACAAGAAGTATTTGGTACATTTGGCTATAATTTTTCGAAAGAGCAAATTGATTCTGTAGAAAGGTTTAGCTGTACAAAGTACGGAAAACCCAATTTGTGCAATAGCAATGACGCTCGATTCGATACTTTTTACGATCACTTTAACCCCAAAGCAAATCAAAGTCCGTTCAAGAATGTTAATTTTAATGCTAATTTTAATAGTACGATGTTACCACCATGCAAAAATGTGTTGCTATTGAAAGTTAGGAGGATAAATCAAATTTGTTCAATATGGAACAATGCAACCCAAAGGGAACCATGCATGATTCTTCTGATGAGCAATAGAAATTATTTTAAGTCTGGTTCAGTCAAAGGGTCTATTGTGTTTAACCTTCGATTATTCGCGCTGTCATTTGTAACATATGTGGTCGCGCGTGTATCATATTGATACATGTGCTAAAATTGATGTATTTTTCAAAACATGATGCATTGTAATAATTTTATATGTTCGTACTAATCTCTAGCATTTTATTGATTATATAATCTATTTATTTATTGTTTTTAAACAATCTCCTTGATAAAAATAGAAAACATAAACACTCCACTTAGCTCCTGCTTTTTGCTCAAGAATTAGACAAAATATGCAAATTGTGGTCATATGTTTATTATGAGTCACAGAAGTAATTAAAACTTACCGCATTTGCAAATAATTTTCAATAATAAACAACTAAATTCATATAAAAAAAATTTATGAACCAAATATTTCTAAATACGAGTACATACATAAAATATATCCTAAAATAACTAATAAAAAAATAAAATTGCAGTTCTGTAAATTTTTCACTACAAAATTTTAGTTTTTTTTGCAAAACACATCGCTACTCATCATAATCAACGATTTCATCATCATGGTTCATACATTTATCGCATATTATATTCGAATGTAATTTCATACATAAATAAATGCCACATTTCTCACAACAATGAGCAGAAAAAGATGTCTTTTTTTCTTCAGAATAGCACGGATGGCATCTTTTTCTTTTTTTTTTGATGCAGAAGGACCAGCCTCAGGTTCGGTTTCACTAGGAGTCGAAGGTAGTTTAGATTTGTGTGTCATCAAAAACCCTTGAATATCTCGCGGCAAATTCTGCATTAGTGCTCGTCTTTTTAGTTGCTCGTCAAGCAAAGTTAGACTTAGTTTTTTTAAAAAATTTCGTCTTGTGTGGTATTCATTTTTGTTTGCAAGATAAATAATCCTGGCATTAATACCGGCCACATTTAGTAGGTGGTAAAAAATTACCATGGGCCATCTTTTGGTACTTCTGGCAACGTTATATGTAGCAGATAGCTTGTCCACTACATCTACACCCGACTTCGTTTCATTATAGAAATTGATTATTTCTGGTTTTTGTTTAGTATTGTCAGTTCATTCGTTTGAGCTGACATGCAGACTTGAGCACAGTACTCCGATTTTTCTTTTTTTTTTAAGCGTAAGAAACAAGGGTTTCATTTTTTGTAAAACCAAAGATACCACTAAACTCTTCTCTTCCCCTTGGTATTACAAAATTCGACGGAAGTTCTCTCTTATTATTACGAATTGTTCCGACATAAGACAGCTTTTTATTTTCCAACTGACGAATTAATTCCAAACTTGTAAACCAATTATCTGCAGTGATATTACGTCCGGATTGAAATATTGGTTCTGCTAAACGCAAAACCACATCTTGTGAAGAATTACTTTTTTTGAATTGGCCTTCAGGTTGCTGCCCACAATAAATTTCCATATTAGTTGTATAAAATAATTTTGCGTCACTCATACAAAATATTTTTATACCATATTTTGTTGGCTTTGACGGTGTATACTGTCTAAACCCACATCTACCGCGAAAAGCGGGCAAAATCTCATCTATTGTGACATTTTGTCCAAGATTGTAATATTTTTTACAATTCTCAACGAAACAAGAAAAAAGTTCTCTAACTGCTGCTAGTTTGTCAGAAGCCCGTCTTTCTTCCCTTGTTTCCCGGTCAGCAAATCGTACACATCTCAGCAAAAATCTGAACCGTTGTTCTGACATTGACATTCTAAAAACATTAATTCCTAAACCATCAGTGGACCAAATATAGCAATCCAAAAAATGCTTTTACCTCAATCAAGTCAGTAGGACGACAATCCCGTTGTCTCTGACATTTTTCTTTTATATTGTTTATATACTGGTTAGTATATAAAATTATCAAATTTAAAATAGTGTCACTAAAGAAAAGATTCCAGCAATCAATTTCCTTCTTCGCATTCAAAGCGGCCTGACCTACAACACCCGAACATTTCATCAAAATATTATGAGGTCTCATTCTTGTTTTCTTAGGAGGAATATTGCTCCAACGTGTGCCATCCTTACCTACAATAATCATATTTCTATCACATTACATATAATTATAAATTTATTTACATTTACTTACCAACGTAATAGTTAACTTCTTGCTCTTCTTCCATGTCTTCCTCACTAACCTCATGATCAGTTTCAGAATCAACTGATCTCGTTTCTAGGTGATCATCTGTTTCAGATTCGTCAGAATCACCAATGCTTTCATCAACATTTACTACGTCATGAAATTCTTCAATTTCTGCAAAGGTTAAACGACGTAATTATTCAATGTCTTCTTGTTTAGAAAAATCATAAATTCTTTTAGCGTCACTCATAATGTAGCACTAATTAATAATTTTTATTAAAACAAAACGCACACACCACTAACTAAAAGCTTTAGAAAGTTGTAATACTGTCTTGTCTTGCAAAGAACGTAACTGCAACTAATTCGAAATAACAAACACATTTAGTCGCGCGTGTACTAAATATGTACAAACTGGACAGTGGGGCGCCTTCAGGTAGCTAAAGGATTTGTTTGTGGGGATTATGACTTGAAATTCCAGGTAAATGTTCACAACATATTACCTGAGGATCACTGCAAATTTCAAAGCTGTGCATTCAATACGTTTTTAGAAATTCACTAAAAATTAAGCCATGTATCAATCTGATACACGCGTGACTAACGGAAGGTTAAGTAATATTTTGCGTGTTTTTTGTTTTGCATTCTTTATATCGGTACCTATTTTTACTATTTTTGAATAGTAAGAGTTCCTATTTAGTTTTTTAACTTTTTAAGTTTTTCGATTAAGTTTAGGTCTGTACCTATTTCAATTTAACTTTATATTTTTTTACTGTTTTTGATTCTTTAAAGCTCCTATTTATTCCTTTACATGTTATGTAGCGTTTTAAGTTCAAAGTAGTATCTCCTACGTATTTGTACATTATACACAGCTTTGTACCTGTTTTAGTTTATATTTTTTGGATGATTATGGTTTTATTTTGTGGTTTTTGGTTTTTTTTTGTTTATAACTGGCCAGAATTACCTTTTTGTTAATAAATTTGTGCTTTTTCATCCTGTATTAATGCTGAAATTTAAATTTTCTAGAGCATGTGCAATTTGTTGTTGGTCGTCTGCAGAATTAAAAAAAATATGTGTGTAAACCACACATCCTTTTATTTAAGCCCACATTTGCATATGTACCTTATGGGTAACTTACGTCGGATTTTGGACGCCGCGGCGGACGTCTGCCCTACGTGGCGCCCAAATATCGACGTCTGCAGGCCAAAATAGATATCTAGGAGTTTTTCCCTATACACTACAAAATTTTTAGGAATGTATCTGTTGCTTCGATTTTAGAGGACTGTATATTTAATTGAATAAAGTTGTTTTTTCTCAATTGCCTTACTTGAAATCACTCTACTAGAGAACTCGATGAAACTTGTAATAGAAAAGAACTAGATTTTAATTGAATGTCTTGTAGTTACATAACTAACAAGAAAACTTGACAATTGTACTCGTGCCAACTAGACTTGACCTGATCTTAACTAGAACCGAACTGACACTACCTACTATCTTAACAATAACTTGAAAACTACCCCTTATCTACAAAATTCATGCGCAATAGTAGGAAATGGCAGTAACATGCCGACAGCCTTGAACTTATTGGCTAAATACAGTTTGACACCTTACAAGCTAATTCACTGTCACAACAAATTACATGGCATTACACAAATTTCTGTCACTGAACGTTTCACAACACTACTGTTCAGTTTTACAGACACCCCTACTATGCCATCACTCCCTGGGTGCAGTTCTAATATTCGAGCTAACGGCCACCGTAATGGTGAATTATTTCCCCTTGCGATTACTAAATCGCCTATCCTTAACTTTCTTCCATCACATTTCCATTTTTTTCGAATTTGAAATTCATTCAAATATTCTTTGTGCCACGGTTTCCATAAGTATTGAACGATAGCTTGGATATGTTGGTAATGGTTAAGTCTATTAATATTTATACTGTCTAAGCGTGGCCCCGGAATGGCGGTCAATGTTTTTCCGATCAAAAATGACTGGGTGTTAACGGAGAAGGATCGGTTGGGTCAGTGGATAGCGGACTTAATGTACGGGAATTCAAATCTGCGTCAGTATTGTACAAAATTGTTCATAAGTTAAGTTACTATTACATAAAATTCTTCTGAAATGGTGTTTAGTACTTCTAATGCTTGCTTCCCATAGAACCCCAAAATGAGGTGCACATGGAGGGATGAAGTGCCAATTAATTGATTAGTTTGCCATTAAATTTGTTACAGATCAGAGGGTTGCCTCTACGTGAAATAAATCTTTTTAAACAATCTAAAAACGTTTCATTCGTGAGGTCAGTCACCAAATGAAGATTAATGTCCTTAGTCAAGAAACAAACAAATAGACAAATGTAACATTTTATCAATTTGCAGCCCATGGTTTTTTTTACCTTTAATTGTAAATGGACCGGCGCGATCTACGCCCGTCTTATAAAAAGGGGAAAACTGGTTAACTCGCAAAGTTACCCATAATGGTATCATACAGTTTAGGGTTATGCCTAAAGCACAATATACATTCTCGAACGATCCTTTTTACTAAGGTCAATAATTCTCTCGTACCGCATATAGTAATTTCTGTGCACCACAGTGCAACAGTCGCTTGTGTTCATTGGTCATGATTAGGATGGTGAAATGATGATTCTTACGATTGCACGTTTTCACTATCCATTAATTGGGAATATTGTAACCTAATTGTGAATGGATTAAGCATTAACATATTGCTATGTTTTGATAGACACTGAGTTTGGTATAGCCGCTGTAAAAGTATTGTCTTTGACAGTTTAATTTTAACCTATAAAGTGATAGTTTTAATTCATCAGATGCTAATGGGCCTGTTTCTCTTTCCGTCAGATTTTTTATGTTATGAAAAATCTAAAACAGTACGCAACAACAGGCTGCACTTTACAAAGGGACGAACAACGTGATATTACAGTGTCGACATTATTAGCGACTAATCCCAGCATAGCAATATGGCGTTGCTCTAGTAGGAAAGTTTCAAAATAATTTAAATAATTTGCATTTAGTTCATGCGTTTTTAAAAAAGGCGGACCATTTCACCAAATGTCTAAACTTGATAATTCAACTAGAAACACTACTCGGGATAGCAAATCCGCAGGGTTTTCTCCAGACTTTATATGGTACCATTGATTATAATTTGAATAATCTTGAATTTCGCTTACCTGGTCCGCTACAAACGTTTTCCATTTATTTGGGGGCCCTTTAACCCAACCTAATGTAATAGAACTGTCACTGTAGTACCTTAATTTTTGACGAATTGCACACCTTCTTCATTAGATTTGTTAACAAAACTACAACACAGGGCTCTAATCGTGGTAAGGAAATTTGCTTCAACGGTGATATTTTGATTTAGCACACGACAAACTACTTATATATGTGTTATTTGCATTTTTTCACCTAGTATATATGCATGCACTGTACTCCTTTTCCGAAGCGTCTTCAGACCCATGCGATTCAATTTCTTTGGATTACGAAATTCAAACATATCGCTTAATATTTAATGTGTTTGATATAGATAATTCGCGCTTAAATTTGATCCACTCTGATGAAATGTAATTTGGAATAGGTTGACCCCAATCTATCTTTAATTGCCACAATTTTTGAATTATAACCTTTCCGATAATTATAGTTGGACCTACCAATCCAAGGGGATCAAATATCTGACATATAGCTAATAAAATTGTTCGTTTTGAAATGTTACTACCAAAATTGTCATTAATGGAGAATTGAATTGTGTCGTTACATGCATTCCATTGCATGCCTAGTATTTTATTACATTCAGCTTTGCCTAACTCTAAAATATTTGAATCTAACTTAAATTTAAAATTATCATACGAATTTGGAACACTTGATTGCCACTGTCGCAGCTCAAAACCGTAACCGACAGAGTATCGTAAATGTTAAAAGTTATTAATTTTATTAAATACAAATTTTATTAATTACATATTTACCTTTGAACTTATTCGTTTATAACAAAAACTTATAATAATTTATCGTAAATATTGTTTTGGATTGTAACCAAAGTTATCCGCGCCGGTCAACAACGCATTGCTAGAAATGGGACTGATGATGTTACGTATGTTACAGTATTTAATTTATAACATTTTATTTCATCATCAGGATTAAAACGCCACAATATCTTTTGGAAACATCGTTCATTTTCATCTATCTAAATATTTCGATACATCTTAGAAATGTCCGCGGTAATAACAAATAAGTACTGTCTAAATCTAAGTAAAATCGACATAACATCATTTTGCAAGTTTGGAAATGTTGTAGATCATTTAGAGAATAACCTAAATTTGTTTTCGCGGAAGCATCAAAAACAACCCTAACCTTAGTTGTAATGCTACTAGCCTTTATTACGGCATGGTGTGGTAATAAATATTCTGGGTTTTCGTGTATTGTGGCATCAAATTCTGTCATGTGGCCTAAATTAATATAATCTAACATAAATTGATTATATTGAACCTTTAAAGACGGATTAGATTTGAGCCTCCTTTCCAGTGATAAAAATCTACTAAATGCATTTTGTCTAGAATTGCCTAACAATTTTAAATTGTCATTAAATGGTATTTTTAGAACAAACTTACCTGAAACATGAAGTCGGTACGAATCTAGAAAATAATTTTCACAGTAGTTTTCATTAACCGACATACGATGTTTATTAATATCGTATTCTTCTATTGCCCAGAATTTTGAGACCTTATGTTCTAGCTTACATTCATTATTGACACAAGATGTAAAAGTAGGCTTTGAGTTATTCGTTATTGCATCACTGTGGAACTGAATATTACCGCCAATAATCCAGCCCAATTTTCTATCCTGTAGAACAGGTTTTCCAGGACCTAATGTAATTTTATTTTTGTTTAAGATTTCCCAATAAAACGTATATTGAATCGTTTTTGTTAAACTTACTTTCGGCTAATTGAATATCACTCGGTAAATTTACATAATTCTTACTAAAAGAATATTTTGGTAATTTTTCAGTTATTCTACCAATCACTAGGCATTTAATTGTACTTGAAAAGTTAGAATTAATGAAGTTAATAGATATTGTAACTTCACTTGATAGATTCTGTAATACTTGTAATAATTGCATAATTGACATTTATTGTTTTCAATCCTAACTTAGAACATAATCCATTTGTAATAAAGTTGCTTTGTGAACCGTTATCAAATAGAACTCTGCATTTATGTAAATTACCTAGATTGTCTGGTATTAAAACTGTTGCTGTAGATAGTAATACAAAAGTTTCATTTTGAAAAAAATGCATTGTAATTGCAATTTCGTTCTGAGAAGGGGATTGAGCGGGTAACTTGTCGTTGGAAACATTAGTAATATGTAAAAGAGTACCGGGTGTCCCAAATTCGTTGTAATTGCGGGGTATCTAGGTTGTTATAAAAGATAGAAACTTGCGGTTGTCGCGAACCTTTGCTACTTTTTTATAAAACTTAAGATGGCGTAATCAGATTTTTTGTAACTGTTTTAGTTTGGGAGATACAGGGCGATTTTGAAAAGTGTGTCGTTTTGGACCCCCTCGATATCTCGGTTATCTTTAAAGATATCAAAAAGATTTAAACACTATCTTATACATTTTTTTACGCCGAGTACAGTGACGTGCTTAATTTTTTCTTCGGGGGTACCGTTTTTAAGATATGGGCCAAACTTATAATTTTTTAAATGGGACACCTTGTATTTTTTAAGCTCACTAAATCCCATTTTTTTTTTCTCATTTCAGTGATATATATCACTTGCCACTTTTCGTTTTTTTAAACATATTTTTTTAAACACTTTAAAATATAACGACATATGATTCTTAAATGGAACACCCTATATATATTTTAAGTTTAATAAATTGTATTGCAATTCTATAAACGTCATATATTGATCCAGCACTTGCTATATTTAGTACTTATTAATGGATTGACTTTTATTTCTGTTGAATTATTAGGTATTAGTAGTGAAAAAAACGTAACAACAAAAATTATACAGGTTATTATTATACGTATTTGTATTTTGTATATTAGATTTAAATAAATAAAATAATAAATTCATGTGTATCTTACTTGCCCTTTACTTATATACCTAAGCTAGGTTTTGCTGGTTGTTTATAATTTGGAGGTGTTGATCAATTCCTAAGAAAAAAATAGGTGGCTATGGCAATCGAAATAAAAGATAGTTAAATCTAGTATACCTATCATAGTGCATATGTCATTATTAAATAATTACATATTTATTATCTCTAACGTTTTATTAATTTATTTTGCTATGGCAGATAATCAACCCTTTGAATATTATGAAAAGTATGATATGCTTAAATGTTATATAGCATGTAATGAAAATTCAGAAAAGGCTTCCGAATTATATTTTAATCGGTAAGATTGTTATAAAGTAAATATTGTAACACCAACATTAAGGAATCATACTTTTAGATTTTCTGAGAGAAGGCAGCCAAAAAAGGCAATTTTTTTACGAATCACATATAATTTATTAAATTTTGGTTCATTTATAAAACCCAGACAACATAAGTATAGTTTAAAAGAAAATCAAGAAAATGAGGAAATTAACGTTTTGGCACATGTATCCGTAAATCCTCGAACTTCCTGCAGGAAAATCGAAGATAAAGCCTGTCCGGTAGAACTGAACGGGTATCGGATTAACAAGGAGGATTGTCAATATATGGTTCTATTGTGCTTGAAACCGCCTTAATGCTTTGCTGTCTCGTACTTATTGTACGTGACAAAGAAAGATGGATATATTATGAATAATGCCTCTATTTCTGCCGAACAAAAGCGTTTGCAACTTTCACACATAATGACAAGGCAATAAGAATCAGATGCAGGTAGAATAGAAATTCAATAGGTATAATAAAATGCCAGTGGTTCTCAACACTGCTTTAACATTATATAATTTGTGAAGAAATGCAACTTTTGTATAATAAAAATAATAATCGATTACTAATTACCTATAAGTAATTTCAATTGACACCTTTCACTTATACTTATAACAACAATAACAAATACATTTTTATTATAGTTAGTAAATATTAATTAAATTACAAAGATATACTTTTATAATTAAATGTAAAAATTATAATTGTCATTCGGCTTCAGATTCATCACTTCCTGAGTCATCCAAATCTTGGCATTATATTAATGGTTAGTTTATATAAACGCTTACTCAAAGAATAATGATAATATAGATATTGCAGTTTTATTTATACCTATATGTACCTACTAAATGGTATAATAATCTATTATTAATTACTTATTGTTACAGTATTGCATATTTATTTGGATTCTTTTGTAATTGGAGTACACTAAAACGTCATTACCATACTTAGGTATACAATGAACTTTCTAAATGTAAATTGAAATACCTATACTTAATCGAATATTCATTATTATGAATGGCTTTTATAAATGTTTATTATAAAAACTTGCATTCTTCCATAAATTTTAAATGTAATGTTAAAGCAGTGTTGAGAACCACTGGCATTTTATTATACCTATTGCATTTCTATTCTACCTGCATCTGATTCTTATTGCCTTGTCATTATGTGTGAAAGTTGCAAACGCTTTTGTTCGGCAGAAATAGAGGCATTATTCATAATATATCCATCTTTCTTTGTCACGTACAATAAGTACGAGACAGCAAAGCATTAAGGCGGTTTCAAGCACAATAGAACCATATATTGACAATCCTCCTTGTTAATCCGATACCCGTTCAGTTCTACCGGACAGGCTTTAGTGTTGGGGTTTCAAAAACTAATGCACAGCGTATATTAAGAAAACATAGTTCCTTATAAAGATCATGTAGTCCAACAACAGCTTCCAGGCGATTTTGAACGCCGCATGAATTTCTGCAACTGGTTCCTGCAAATGTGTCGCGAAAATGTTAATTTTGTAAGACAAGTAATTTGGTGTGATGAGGCTCACATAACAAGTGCAGGAATTTTGAATCGACACAACTCAAGATATTGATAAAAAGAAAGCAACTACTTAATTTTTCAACAGCAACAACAAGGTCGTTTTGGGTTCTCTGTTGCGTGCTTTGTTTTTGGAACAAAAATAAGGTATCAGTTTTTTGACGGAGGTTTGACATCTATTCGCTACCAGCAAATTTTAGAAAATATGTTGCCCGAATTACTTGAAGACGTTGCACTAGCCCACAGAAATCAAGTTTATTTTCAGCAGGATGGGGCCCCCGCACATAATGCACATATTATTAAACCATTTCTAGATGAGCATTTTCCCAATCGGTGGATAGGTACACGTGGCCCTGTAAATTGGCCTCCAAAGTCACCGGACTTGTCCATTTTAAACTTTTTTTTTATGGGGGCATGTTCAAAACGAAATTTATTCAAGAAGGTATGATACCCTCCTTCAATTACAAAATGGTACAAACGAGACCCTTAGGAATTTACAAAATAAACCCTTATTATATATATATATATATATATATATATATATATATATATATATATATATATATATATATATATATATATATAGGACTCAAAACTGCAAGCACGTCGCATTCTTATTTAATCTGGAGCGACGTAATTCCAAGATAACCGCGCTACAGCAGCATTAAGTGTGTAACACCAACCGTTTTAGTCAATTGATAGCGAGACGACGGGTTATGTAGTTCACGGGGTAAGTTGCCGATTCCCCGCGCAAATGACGAATACTACAAGTGTAATTTGCTATCAATCTCAACATAAACAGTTGTAATCTTAACATAAGTAATCTTAACCAGTATTGGAAGAATGTGTGTAATAGTGAAACCTTTTTAATATACTTATCTGCAATTAAATTAGTTATAGAACCCAGTGTAGTTGATTTATTTAAAAAAACCCTACACAACACTAAAACCCCTACATTTTGGGGGCTCAGCCGGGATCGAACAGAAACTGATAGTGAAAACGACGGTGTGAAATAGTGACATTTTTGTTTGATGTAAAATAAAGTCGACTGGAAAGTTGAAACGAGTTTGGCGTATAGTTCGTTCCGATTGATATGTACCTAGAATTAAAAGTTGAATCTAAATTAAGTGAGATAAACTGTGATTTGTGTATATTCGAATAAATGAAGTTTTAAGTTACCCGGAAATTCCGATGTAATTGAGTCAGCATACCTGATTAAAACGATTAAGTGACATCGAAAAAGAAAAAGGTGAAACTTAAATGCGGTTTTGATAGTGTTACATTTATGCTTAATGGTAAACGAGTGCAATCTTATCATACTTTCCGATAATTACAAGACGTTAGAGGATACTAAGGTAGGAAATATTTTTTCCGTTTTTATTTTCAGTAACTGGAAACTTTGCAACCTGATCAGTGTGGACTAAAGTATTGAAAAAAAAAAAACAGAAGTGAAATCTTGCACATAGTAGTTTTGATTATACTGCTATTAGTATTTTTGTATATAAATTAGTGTTTACGTCAATATTTAAGTTAAATATTTTTAGATTATGTTGTAAGACATCATTTAAAATTTGCGCACAAGGTTGATGGCACAAATACCGATTTTTGTGTTTTTAATATCTTTTGAATAGTATTTCGACGGCTTAACCGCACTGCAGACGGAACCACAAAAGTCGATATTTATTTTATTATTTATGTTTATAACGCATTTGTTAGTATTTGTTGAATTTAAATATTGAAAATGGCAACGTTAGGTTCCGTAGATAAAATTGGTTATCTTATTACACACGCTAAACTTAATGTTGTGAAAATTTTACATCATATTTGTTTCGCTAACGACGGTGAACCGAGAAAAATTAGGAAGGCGTTGCGTGCTTTTCCTGGGTTTGATTTTGTTGAACAGTCCGAAGAATATTTGGCTAAAATGGAAGACGTAACAAGTAAATTTGAACTTGATGATTTAATCGCCGTTTGCCAGATACTTTGCTTAAAATATTCAAATGACAAAAATCACGTTGTCAGTTCGATTTGTTCCTTTTTAATAAATTTTTGCCATCCCATTGATGAAGGTAACAACCTCGATGACGAGGATGATGATCTAGATAGTGAAGACGAAGAAATGCAAATAAACAATGAAAGACGATACGACGAAGAAAGACGTAAATTTGACGAAATCTACATAGATGACGAAAGACGTGAAGACGAAGAACGACGAAAATATGAAGAATGGCGGAAAAACGAAGAAAGGCGTAAGGCGGACGAAAGACGTGAAGACGAAGAACGACGAAAATATGAAGAATGGCGGAGAAACGAAGAAAGACGACAAACAAAGGAAAGACAGGAAAAAGATGAACGACGAAAATTTGAGGATTGGCGAAAAAGTGAAGAACGCCGAGACAGGAATGCAGGAAGACGTGAAAACGAAAGTTTAGGACGACAACACGACGAAATATCACATCGAGTAGGTGGTAGCGCCGAATTTAGACGTTTCGATACAGATATTACGGGCAGACAGCAGGATTCGTTTGCACTGAGCTTTAGGGACGTCGAGGACAGTATTCGATCTTTTGATGGAAAAGATGAGTATCCAGTTCAGACGTGGATCTTTGAATTTGAAGAAGTTGCAGGGATCACGGGATGGAATGATCTCCAAAAACTTATTTATGCCAAGAAATGCCTGAAAGGCTTGGCCAAATTATTTGTACAATCTGAAAAAGGTATTAAGAGTTGGTCTGAGTTAAAAAATCGTCTTATCGGAGAATTTGGGGTACAAGTAAATAGTGCACAGATGTTATCAAATCGACGCAAGAGATACGACGAGACTGTGCAGGAATACATGATTAAAATGAAGGAAATTGCTAATCGTGGTTGTATAGAACCGCAAGTAGTCATCCAGTACATAATTGACGGAATCCAAGACGAAGCTTCCAATAAAGTAGTGCTTTATGGGGCCAGAAACTTTGCTGATTTTAAAGAAAAAATCAAACTGTACGGACGTATTTACAAAAAAATAATGGGTATGGACAAAATTTTCGGGTGAAAAAAGAAAATTTTAAGAAAAATGAAGAAAATAACCCGAAGAAAAGTGCTCAAACCCAAGAGCGTAGTCACGACGCGAAAAGCGAAAATCAGTTAACATGTTTTAACTGCGGAGGTCGAGGACATAAATCTAAAAGCTGTCCTGATCAGTCAAAAGGTACAAAGTGTTTTGGTTGCAACAAATATGGCCATATAGCGAGTAAATGTCCTAATAAAAATACTACGAAGCCGAATACAGAAAATACTGCTGTTAACGTAATTGACGCTCAACCCAAAAACACGGTAAAGCTTACAATTGCAGGTGTGGTATTACTTTCATTATTCGACATTGGGAGTGACGTTTGCACAATTCGAGAAGATATTTACAATAGCTATTTTCGGAATATAGACTTGACCTCAGATTGTTTAGTTTTAAAAGGCTTGGGAGAAAATACCAAAGTGGAAACCCTAGGTTCATTTGATATGAATGTCGAGGTGAATGACGAAGATTTTCAACTTAAATTTCACGTTATTCCAGAAGTCGCGACGTCTCACCAATCAATAATTGGAAATAATATATTAAAGCAAGCAAGCGTAAGTATTAGAGATGACGGAATACTAATATACAAGAGGGCCAAAGAAAATTCTATAATGCACATAATGATACAAGACGAAAACAAAGATGATGAATTAGAAGTCCCGCATATAGAAAACAAGCAGCACAGAGACAAAGTAAAAATACTCATTTAAACTTATAAGCCGCAGAAAATTAAGACGACGGATATTGAAATGAAAATCATACTAAAAAATGAGGAACCAATATACCATAGACCTAGACGATTATCTATACCAGAGAAGGAAGAAGTGGATCAGCAATTACAGGAATGGTTAAGAGACGGGATAGTCAAACCAAGTAGTTCGGACTTTGCCAACCCCATCGTACTGACAAAAAAAAAAGGATGGCCGAACTACAATTTTTTGTGATTACCGGAAGTTGAACAAAAATATAGTAAGAGATAGGTTTCCACTTCCTCTTGTTGAGGACGTATTAGACAGCCTACAGGGTTCAAAAATTTTTAGTACCATTGATCTAAAGAATGGATTCTTCCATGTGCCCGTTGAAACAAACAGTACCAAATATACCTCATTTGTAACGCCAAGCGGTCAATACGAATTTTTGAAATGTCCATTTGGGTTGTGCAACAGCCCGGCAGTATTTCAACGATTTATTGCTCACATTTTTAGAGAATTGAGTTTGAAGAAATACGTAATATATTATATGGACGACATCATTATTCTAAGTAAGAATGAGGAAGAAGGAATTCAAAGACTAAAATTAGTGTTGAAGGTAGCCAAAGAGTATGGATTAGAAATAAAAAAAAGAAAATTCCAGTTTCTGAAAAGACGAGTGGAATTTCTAGGATTTATCGTAGAAGACGGAAAAATCCATCCAGGTGAAGTGAAAATTTCAGCCATTAAGAAATATCCAGAGCCGACGAATCACAAACAGGTACAGTCCTACCTGGGTCTCACTGGATATTTTCGCAAATTTATCGCCGGATATGCCAACATAGCAAAGCCGTTAACTGAATTACTCCGAACAGGCGAAGAATTTAAATTCGGATGGTCACAGAAAAATGCTTTCGAGACATTAAAAATGAAGTTGCTGAGTGAGCTGGTGTTACGCATTTACCAACAAGGCGCGTACACAGAATTGCACACCGATGCAAGCATACATGGTTATGGAGCATGTTTGCTACAGAGATCTAGTGAAGATTCTAAGTTACACTCCTATATATTACATGAGCAGAAACACCACACCTGCAGAGAAAAAGTATTCAAGCTATGAGCTTGAGGTTCTGGCAATTATACGAAGCATAAGTAGATTTAGGATATACCAACTAGGAGCAAAATTTAAAATTGTTACGGATTGTGGCGCATTTACGAAGGTTCTTACAACCAGAGTTGCAAGATGGGCGTTGATGTTAGAAGAGTTTGAGTACGAAATCGAACACAGAAGGGGTACTCAGATGCCAAATGTGGCTGCTCTTAGTAGATATCCCACAGTGTTGACGATAGCTCTACAAGATAGCGTCATACAAATGATTAAACAGGCGCAAGACAAAGATGAACATATTAAGACGATAAAAAAACTACTGTTAACAGAAGAATATGAAGATTTTTATTTGGAACGTGATATTTTATATAAATATGAAAATGGACTTAAATTGTTGGTTGTTCCAAAAAGTATGCAAACGGAAATAATAAGGAAAGCTCACGAGATAGGACACTTTTCCAAGAAGAAAACACAAGAAGTCCTAACGAAAGATTTTTGCAAACCGAAGTTGAAAGAAAAAGTAGACACATTCATCAACAATTGCATACCATGCATACTTGGGAATAAAAAGGAAGGAAAGAAAGAAGGGATGCTTCATCCTATACCCAAACTGGAAGGTCCTTTGGAAAGCTATCACGCAGATCACTTAGGTCCATTGGAAACAACAAACAAAAATTATCAACACATACTTATTTTTCAAAATTTGTTTGGCTTTATCCAACAAAGTCTACAACGTCGAAAGAAGTCATAGGCTGTTTTGAAAAACAACGTAAAATTTTTGGAAATCCCTCTAGGATAATTACTGACAGAGGAGCAGCATTTCGCTCCGAAGAATTTGAATCCTACTGCAAAGACGAAAATATCTCATTCTACACATTCTGACGACTTGTGCAGTACCCCGCGGCAACGGACAAGTAGAGAGGGTAAATAGGACTCTTATACCTATTCTAACAAAACTAAGTTTAGACGACCCAGGAAAGTGGTATAAATACGTAGATAAAGTGCAGATAGCATTGAACTCTACTTATCAACGAAGCATTGGTACCACACCCTTCCAGGTGCTAGTTGGAGTTAAAATGAGAAATAAAGAAGATATCCGAATTAAAGAAGCTATAGAGGAGGAAATATTAAAGATAATTATAGAAGAAAGAAATGATTTACGCGGGAAATGCAAAGAAGAGATATTAAAGATACAACGTGAAAACACAAAAGGTTATAATTTAAGAAGAAAAAAAGCTAAAAGATATAAGGAAAAAGACTTAATTGCTATAAAGAGGACGCAGTTTGGCCCTGGGCTCAAGCTGAAAAGAAAATTTTTAGGACCTTATGAGATTGTCAAGGCAAAGGCAAACGAGCGGTACGGCGTTGCAAAAATTGGCGATCATGACGGACCGCTACGAACGACAACGTGCGTTGAATATATGAAACCCTGGATCGAAAACGACGGCGACGAATCCGAGGCGGATTCAGCGCAGGATGGCCGAATGTAGGACTCAAAACTGCAAGCATGTCGCATTCTTATTTAATCTGGAGCGACGTAATTCCAAGATAACCGCGCTACATCAGCATTAAGTAACACCAACCGTTTTAGTCAGTTGATAGCGAAACGACGGGTTATGTAGTTCACGGGGTAAGTTGCCGATTCCCCGCGCAAATGACGAATACTACAAGTGTAATTTGCTATCAATCTCAACATAAACAGTTGTAATCTTAAAATAAGTAATCTTAACCAGTATTGGAAGAATGTGTGTAATAGTGCAACCTTTTTAATATACTTATCTGCAATTAAATTAGTTATAGAACCCAGTGTAGTTGATTTATTTAAAAAACCCCTAGACAACACTAAAACCCCTATATATATATATATATATATATATATATATATATATATATATATATATTAGAATATAGTGTTGTTTTTAATATTTAAGTTTAATAATTAAGTTTAAGTTGTTTAGTTTGATTTCGTTGTAAGATAATAAACTTCCAAGAGTTGTAAGATAAATGTGTTGTGTAAGTAAGTAGCTGCAGTGATAAAATTAATTAAAAAATATACAGAATGTTTCAGTTAAGAACCAAAGTTTAATAATTAAGTTTAAGTTGTTTAGTTTGATTTCGTTGTAAGATAATAAAGTTCCAAGAGTTGTAAGATAAATGTGTTGTGTAAGTAAGTAGCTGCATTGATAAAATTAATTAAAAAATATAGAGAATGTTTCAGTTAAGAACCATATGTCGTTATATTTTAAAATGATTACGATCAATATGGATAATAAAAAAAAGTGGCAAGTGATATATATCACTGAAATGAGAAAAAAAAATGGGATTTATTGAGCTTAAAAAATACAGGGTGTCCCATTTAAAAAATTACATGTTTGGCTCATATCTTAAAAACGGTACCCCTGAAAAAAAAGATAGCGTTTAAATATTTTTGATATCTTTAAAGATAACCGAGATATCGAGGGGGCCCAAATTGACACACTTTTCAAAATCGCCCTGTATCTCCCAAACTAAAACAGTTACAAAAAATCTGATTACGCCATCTTAGGTTTTATAAAAAAGTAGCAAAGGTTCGCGACATCCGCAAGTTTCTATCTTTTGTAACAACCGAGATACCCCGCAATTACAACGAATTTGGGACACCCGGTACTGTGTCTTTCATTGCAATTCCTACAAGAGATTGAACTGGAGTCACATACCGTATGATTTAGCAATAAACAATTAAGAAATAATCCCCTTTTTTCTACACTTGAAGTTCTAGCGCAGGGAGACAGGTTTAAAAACTCTTAAAACGCTTGTATATAGAGTGGTCCCTTTTACAATAGAAACAATGAATAATTTTTGTAATATTACTTAAATGACACTGTTGTAAATCTATTTCTTTACCTTTGTTTGAATTAAATTGCTTAACATTATTTGTTTTTGAACCTTGAAAGTTACTATTGTAACGAAGTTTTTCTAATAATTTACATTTGTTATCTAAAAAGTGATTCATCTCTTCCATTGTTAGAAATTCATTACTATATTTTAAAGATTCCCATTCGCCTAAAGTAATATCATCTAATTTAGAAGTAAATAAATAAATAATATCATCCCATGCATTGCAAGGCCGTCCTAACACCCTCATTGTTCTCAAATATGATTCTGTGTGCATTTTTTTAATCTCAAAAATAACCCCTTAGCAAACTGTGTACAATTAGTCTTTTATTTTCATATCGTTCTGTTATAGTTTTCCATGCAATTTGCTAATTATCTGCGCATACCCATATAGATTCAATAATTTGTGCGGCATTGCTCTCGAGAGATGACTTAAGATAATAAAATTTTTGAATATCGGAAATTTCGTTACTTTCAGGAATAATTGATCTAGATGCATCATGAAACTCTAACCATTTGTCATAGTTTCCTCCAAAAATTAGTAATTTAATTGTTGGTAACTTAACAGGTTTTAAACTATTGTTATTTGATTGAAACGAATTGTTTGCCGAGGATAGATTATCAGGGTGCTTGCCATTGAAAGATGTTACAAAATGTTTAATTTGTGAAATTATAGAAAAATAATTAGTTTCAAAACTCTCCCGTTGGTCTAATTCTACATTAATTTGATCATCATCCTCACACGCGGCCACAATAGAAGCTGGTAAATTGTTGATGTGATCCCATAAGGGTTCACGTTTATCTAACCTAAGTTGTAAGGCTGCTATAGTACTACTTGTAATGTTTTTATCTAAATTTTCAAAATAATTACCTAAACGAGTAAGTTGAGACTTTAAAGTACCATGTTTCAACGTGTTTATTATAAAACAAAATTGATGAAATTGAATAAATGTGTAATATATATTATATTTTAAGATTTGGCAATTTTGTCGGATAGAACTAAAATTAAAATAGAATAATTGGAAAGAACTTACTAATAAGAAGCTTCAACGACCGCGCAGTACCCATATCGTAACGTTGATAATATTGTAAATAACGCAATGGTCGGCGTTGTCTGCGTCTTTTGTTAATCTTAGATTTACTCGATCTAGCTTGAAACTTGTAGATGTGGCTACGATGGACCAAAATGTTGCTTCGGTAAGTGGTAAGTGAAATATACAGTCCACTTAAATAATTGAATAAAGTTGTTTTTTCAGGTATTCTTTGTGCCACCGTTTCCATAAGTGCTGAATGATAGCTTGGATGTGTTGGTAATGGTTAAGTTAATATTTATACCATCTAAGCATGGCTTTGAAATGGCGGTCAACATTTTCCCATCAAAAGATGACTGGGTGTTAACGGAGAAGGATCAGTAGGGTCAGTGGATAGCGGACTTAATCGACGGGAATTTAAAATTGCCTCAATTGCGTCAGTATTGCATAAAATTGTTCATAAGTTAGGTTACGATTACCTAAAATTCTTCTTAAATGGTGTTTAGTACTTCTAATACCTGCTACCCATAGACCCCCAAAATGAGGTGCACGTGGAGGGATGAAGTGCCAATTAATTGATTCGTTTGCCATTGAATTAGTTATAGAATCGAAAGTGGACTGTATATTTAATTGAATAAAGTTGTTTTTTTCTTAATTACCTTACTTGAAATCACTCTATTAGAGAACTCGATGAAACTTGTAATAGAAAAAAACCAGGTTTTAATTGAATTTCTTGTATTTACATAACTAACCAAAAAAACTTAACAATTATTCTCGTTCCAACTAGAATTGACCCGATCTTAACTAGAACTGAACTGACACTACGTATTATCTTAACAATGACTTAAAAACTACCACTTATTTACAATATATATATATATAAATACTATATATATATACTATATATATTTACATATAATAGTACTTCCATTCAAGAAAATCTAACCTTTTGTTCCTTATGAGGTAACTTATTTGCTTCTCAGCCGTAGGTCCATTTGTAAATGACATGACTGGTATTATTATGATTTTCTTTAAGATAAAAAATTTATAATATCTTTATGTCATTTGCCCTATTAGCCTGTTCAAAATTGCAATATGGTTAGGATATGCGTAAGATGCCAACTTTTCAGCTTGTTAAGGACCATTTGACGTCATGAAACTAACAATGGAAAGTAAGCACTACATTTCAAATTTACACTTTGATCAATTCTATGATAAACACTTCTAATGCTAAACATAAATGAAATGAAACATTCCGTGTTCCTAAAGAATAGCTAGGCGGTTAAACGTAATCCAACTTTTACAATGACCATTTCATTAGTGCTTTTTTAATCTTCAGTTACGAGTGTACTATAAAGTATTATAACCATTTCCTAGTGCATCAAATCAGGTAATGAATAAATAACATACGTTGCTGAAAAAAAAGGTGTATGCTATGTCGAATCGTTTAAATCAAACGTCAAACTGTGAACTCCACTATAATATTACTGTTTCGGTCTCTACGGAATCAATACTGTAACAGAATACCTTGAACTTTGATATTCAATCTAATGTGTTCAGTTAACAAGAAATTAATGTAATAATATTTTGTACGTAATACCAATTCACAAGTCTGTGACGTTCATTACCATATAATACTTAAACATACTATTGTGGCTTATGAAGTAATGTGAAACAATATATCTTTATGTTACTCTACGAACCAAAAATATTCATAATAGTTGTTTTTGTTACTTTAAATACTGTCTAGTATTTGTACTTTTAATCTGTAGATCACATTGATAAAGATTGTTTCCAGTAGTCAGTCACCAATTTCCTGTTAAACTGATTTAATGGTCAATGAAAGACCAATATTATTGATATGCTGCAATAAGTATTTTATTTGGAATTGTTATTGACCTTTGAAATAATTATTTTAATTTCTATCTTTAGATGTGTTTAACATGTTATTAAATTACAAAATTCAACTTATGATTTACGTGTAGTAGACACATCGTTTATGATAAAATTCTATCGCATATAAGACAACTTTTCTGGCCACTCAATTAGTAACTCAGGATCCTATGTGTGTGAAGATAGTAGCGTCTCTTTTGAGTAATGAGGCTTAGACTTGTGTATAATTAGGAGCTGATTATGCGCCATTTTACTCCGTTAGGAAATAAGTTATAACAAAAATCTTAAAGACTTATAACGTCACGGAGCCGCAAATTTCTGGATAAATTATTTTCTTATTCAGTAATTTAGGTGCTAATTAGGCGTCTTTTTTTACGTTACAATAAAATTTTGCGCCTTTATAGCAAAGAAGCTAATTTGCTTATGATGTAATCAGGTGTCAATCGTACGCTATGTTACACTACCAAACTATAATTTTGCGCATTCACAGGACTAGTTGCCCAGCCCATTATCAAGATACTATGAAAATTACATCAACGCGACTAACTACCGAGCCGTGAACTACGCTAACTAATGTTTTGATTTGCTGTAATGGATTTATTTTATTTTCTTGCCTAATGCGCATTTTTCTTACTTATATTGTATTAATACTAAAATTCCACTTCTTGCATTACAGATATATTTATATTTAATTAAATTCAACACACTTTCTTATATTATGGCGATTCTACATTATATCTTACTACTATCCAATACAATATGTTTATTTGCTCATTTTTTTTACGAAATCTTGCATTCATGTTACATGTTACATTTACCTTTACTATTAACATTTAGCCTACATTATCCACATCCCCTTTCCTCCTCACATTCCTTATCTGTCTCCTCCTTCTTTATGTTTATTCCACCCAATCCGCTCCCCTGCTTTTTCCTCTATTATTTTACTTCCTCCGACCTCTCATCTTCCTTCAACTCTGAATTCCTTCAGCATGTGATTTATCGTCTCTATCTCTTCCCTGTACAGCCTGTATATTCTCTCTTCGCGTCCTTTCCAATATTTTTTCCTCTCCCTTCGTTTCAACATCTTAATGTCGCTATCATTTTCTTTCTCTCCCTCCCCCCTTCCCCTTTCAAATATCCCGGTATCCTTATTCCCTTAATGTTCCTATAGTTTACAATCTATTTTCCTTCTCTCACTTTTGTCCACCCTTCCTGCGTTTGCACATTCCTATCCCTTCTTATTACGTCCTCTCTCACTCTCACTCCTGCCGTTCTTAATCTCTCCACTTCTTCCCTGGCATGGCCGTTTGTTTGATAATAATCTTTTCTGCTTTTTTGTCCATATCTTATACTCCCTTCTTTCCTTTGTTTCAGATATTCTTGTAATATTTTACACTAGCTTCTTCCTTTTATTTCGTCCTCATAGTTTATTGCTGTTTCCCGCCTCCGCCCTTATTTTTTCTTCTTCCACCTCCTCTCTGATAATATAACCTGGTGTTTCTCTCTCCAGTCCCAGTATCCGCTTCCAGTATTTTTCCTATAGTCCCTTCACCTCTTTATACTCTCTCCTCCTCCACACTTCCTCCCCATACTACACCACACTTTTTATTAATTTATCAAATAATAGTTCCCTTTTCTTTAAGTCCATCCCAAACATCTTTCTGTCATACTCCACACTTGCCCTATTTTATTTCCTTTCCTCACTCTTTTTTTTATATGTTCACCATCTTTGTTGTCTTGTTTCATCGTGTATCCCAAGTATGTGATTCCTTCGCCTGCTTTATATCATTTTTACGTTTGATGTTAGATCTTTTATTTTCAAGTATCTGTCCACCGTTTTTATCATCTACTTCATTGCTTTTTCTTCTTTTGCTATTAGTGCCATGCCGTTTGCGTATGCAAGAGTCCACTATTTCACGTGCCCCACCACCACACCTACCACTTGTTGCCCCTAAATGTCTCCTACAGGTCTCCTGTGTATATAGCACACAGGTTTTGGCGCAATGGATATCTTCGCGTGAATCCCTTCCTTGTTACTTACAAGTTCCTCACTCGGTTCTCCATTCACTCTTACCTTGTTCCTCGCTAGGCCATAAACTTCCTCCACCCTTTCCATCAACCTTTCATTCATCTTTTTTTTTTCAGGTATTCCCACAGTTTCTTCCCGTTCACTCTATGAAATGATGCCATTAAGTCAACGAATACCTCCACCATTTTCCCCATTTCCTTTTAGTTCCTTAATTACCACACGTTTCCGTATGTACATGCTGTTTATCCTTCTTCTTCCTCTCCTGAATCTTGCCTGTTGGCCCGGTAACAATTTATTTTCCTCTGTTTACAACCTTAGTCTGTTGTCTAGTACATTCGTATATCTTTTATAAGGTAACTTTAGCAATATAATTCCTCTATAATTTCCCACTTGTTTTTTATGTCATTTGTTATATACTAGGCATATGTCTCCTGCTCTCGATCTCTCCAGAAATCCTTCCAACACGTGTTCTCCCCCTCCTATCATTTACACTTTACTGTTTCTGTTGCTTTATCCATTCTCTCTCTCATTTCTTCCGCACCCTCTTGTACTCCGTTACCTCTCTATATCGGTTTTCCCATTTTATCTTTACACCTTTCTTTACTCTCTTCTACGTGTACCTTCTCGGTTAGGAACTGTTCTTCTTTTACAATCTCTTCTGTCTCTCTCTCCTTTTCTCTCTCTCTGCCTTCCATTATCAGTTCCAGGGGTTGGTGGTATGATTAGGCCTTCTCCACCACCCTAAACGCCGCCACCTTTGCCCCAGCTTCAACTTTCGTTATTACACAGTCTATTACTGATTCTCTCCTTTCTCCTATGCACGTCTACTCCCGCATACCTCTTTTCGCTCCAATTCATTATTTCCCATCCTCTTTCATTCCATACTTCCAGCAGTTCTTTTCCTTCTTTGTTTATAACTTTATCCTTTGTCTGTCTCTTCCCAGTCTCTTTCTTGTCCCCTACATCTTTCTGCTATGTATATATATATATATATATATATATATATATATATATATATATATATATACAGGAGAATCTTATCTAATCCGCCAAAATTAAAGGAGTACTAGAACTCATCATTATAAGCAAAAAAGTTCATATGTACATGGGTCCGGAAATGCTTCATTTCCGAGATACAGAGTGTCAAAGTTGAAAAAAGAAATCGGGTTTTCTTCAATATCTTTCAACTGTTTCTTGAAATGAAAAATTCAAATTTGTGGTCCATTTAGATGTGGTTTCTAGAGGGCAACCATTTCGACCCCTTTAAATCGTTGAAATTTTTTTGTGCTACACTGTATACAATTTTGGACTAAAAAAATCGATTCTCCTATCTTTTCTGCTAAAAAAGGTACATTTTAGTGATGTCGCTAGGAGCAACCGTTTCTGAGAAAAACACACTTAAAACTCACAATGTTTATTTATTTAAAACTTGTAAGGAGCATTAAAATATCCAACCTTAAAAAACAAGAAAATAAATTACTATTAAAAGTAAACATGTTCTTTTGATAACAACTATTCAAACAACTGTCCCAAAAAAAACCCCGTATACAAAATTTCATGAAATTATTTCGAAACAGTCGAAAAATATTGAAGAAATCGCGATTTCTTTTTTCAACTTTGACACTCTGTATCTCGGAAACGAAGCATTTCCGGACCCATGTACACATGAACTTTTTTGCTTATAATGATGAGTTCTAGTGCTCCTTTAATTTTGGCGGATTAGATAAGATTCACCCTATATATATATATATATATATATATATATATATATATATATATATATATATATATATATATATATATATATATATATACATACAACGTGTCCCAGATTACATTTCCAACTGGGGATCTCGCTTATTATAAAAGATACAGATTTGGTTAAATTAGATGAATTACTCCTAAGAATTAGTAAAATTATAGGACACTCTCCAATTTCCAAATTTCCATGTATTTTAAGACTTATGGCAAGAGAAAGGAAAATGTCAAATTTCTTTTTCTTGTAATATCTTTTTTGTTATATTAGACATATAAATTTTATTTGCACTTTCTTAAGATATTTTTTATGCAGAATTGAAATATCAATTTTTTTTTTGCACTTTCTATTTTTTAGTTTCAACCCCTAAATTAAATTTTTCTTATGGAACGACAAGTCGGCTTTAAAATAATTGATCGTGTTTTTTTATCCTCTTTACAATGATATAGCACATTTTAAAAACAACAAAGAAAATTTAGAAAAATGTATTTTATTAAAGACTCTAACAATAAGTAGGCCGTGAAACATGAGAAAACGACAAATAATAGATAACAACAAGAGTTAAGCAGGTAATAGTTTTGGAGATAATTATCCAATTATAAAAGATGTTCAAACAATTGACCATTCCGTTCTAAACATAATTGTGCCCTGCGTAGTGTCGACGTAATTGCTCTGCGTAGTTTTTGGCGTTTAATGCTACCAAATGCTGCAAGAACAGCTTCACGAAGATCTTCGGCATTCTCAAATGTTTGCACGTACACTCGATTTTTTATGTAGCTCCAAAGGAAAAAGTCCAAGGGCGTTAAGTCTGGATATCTGGGTGGCATAAAATCGGCCCTCGATTACCAATCCATTAATTTGGAAACCGATTATAAAGATATTCGCTGACGATGTTTGAATTTTGGGGTGGGGCGCCATCTTGTTGGAAGCAGACCAGACGTTTAAATCAAATCTCACTTGATGTCGACTTTCCTTAACAACGTGAGGATTTTCACGGTCCCGAAAGTGAACATTGTGTCGATTGAAAAGGCCATTATTTGTAAATCTGCTTTCGCCAGACCACAAAATCGTAGCTAGAAAATTATCGTTATTCTCACATTGATTAACATACCATTGGCAAAATTGTAATCTTCTCCCCTGATCTCGATCTCTAAGTCCCTGCAGAATGGTGTACTTATACGAATGATACCTGTGACGTTTTAAAATTCTTTGTGATGTAGTTCTGCATCTTCATTCCGTAATTTAGGATTTCTAGTAGGTTTTGAAAATGAACCATATTCTTTTAAATTAATTACCAAATTTCTGTACGTACGAGCACTGGGCAGCCTTCTTTCAGGATACAACCTCAAGTACATCCGTTCAGTTTCTAAACTGTTTTTATGAGACAAGATGTAACAACTCAACATATCAAACTTTCCAGTATTAGTAAATAAAGCCATATTTGACACAAAAATATTCTGGAACGAATAATTTTTAAGTAACATTAAATTCGATTGTGTTTTTATGTTTCATGGCCTGCTTATTGTTAGAGTCTCTAATAAAATACATTTTTTTAAATTTTCTTTGTTGTTTTTAAAAATAGATAGTACATGTGCCATATCATTGTAAATAGGATAAAAAAACACGATCAATTATTTCAAAGCCGACTTGTCGTTCCATAAGAAAAATTTAATTTAGGGGTTGAAACTAAAAAATAGAAAGTGTAAAAAGAATCAAAATTGATATTTAAATTCTGCATAAAAAATATCTTAAGGAAGTTCAAATAAAATTTATATGTCTAATATAACAAGAAAGGTATTATAAGAAAAATAAATTATATATATATATATATATATATATATATATATATATATATCGTCATTATTTTTATGTTTAATTTTCCTCACTGTATACTCCTTTCCACGATTCCTTTTCTTTGTTGCACTTTTTCTTCTTCTTCTTGTTTCGGCCATTTTTCTCTTATTCCCGTTATTATACCACTGTTTGCCTTTACTTTTCTGTTTTCACTTTCCCCGTACTGCACCACCCTTGAGAATTCAACCAATTTCCCATTTTCCCACCACTCGCGTTCTTTTTCCTCCAACCATGCCTCTTGCAGATCTACCACGTCCTGTTCTCTAATGAACTCCCATAATTCTTGGTCTTTGTTTCTTATTCGTGACACATTCCAGAACATTAACTTTGCCCCGTTTATAACTGTAAGTATCTGAATACTTTCTGTCACTAATCTAATATGGACGAAACAAATTTGATTTTGTTAAATTAATGGGTTATTAAGTTTTTCATGTCATTCTAATTTCCAAAAAATCATAATATCTCGGGAACTACAATGTTTAGGTACAGGAAATGGTTAAAAAAGCCTATCTTACTTTTTACGCACAATTCAAAAATGCAACAAAATGCAGGGAATTTCATGAGGAGAAATATGAATTTGATAAAGCCCACTGTCTTTGTACAACCTGTATATTTCAAACCAATTTTAAAATATACCCTTCATGAACCCACATAAACGAGCAGAGAATATATTTACCGTTCAACCATAAAGGATCTTCGCGTTAACGGTGATTCACCTTGTACAGGGTGTTTCATTGAGGGTGGCGACCGGCCGTATCTCGGAAACCGTATGTTCTAGAATTTGGAGAAAAGCATTCTTATATCAAAGTCGGCCCTAAAAGAATGATTGAAAATGTTTTTAAGTCCATAGGTGGCAGAATCTATCGCTTACAAAATATAATTGCATTTGTTTCAAAATATTCTCTAATTTAGGTTGGTAAAAAATATAAATTTTAGAAACTATTGTCCTTTTTCTGTAACTTTTATCGAAGTCATTATTCTGTATCACCTATTCTGAAGTAATGGGGGAAGTGTTCTTCCGTTGACATGAAAAGACTGTAACTTTGATATACCTGAATCGATTTTCATAGACGTAGACTCCATGCCAAGAGAATGAAAGGCAGATTCTTTTAATTTTTTAATAGGCAACTATAGGGCGTTGTGTTAGACCTAGCTCTATTTAGGTTTTTTCTTTACTCTAAACAGCTTACAAAAAGGAAAATAAGCTGACTTATTGACATGTCAACACAGCGAACCGATATCTCCTGTCATTCCTAATATATTGCCGTTTTTGGCCTACCTTTTAAGTTGTAGGAAAAATTATGTTGCTAAAATTGTTTTGAGAATAAAATAATAATATTTATTAGCATAAATAATGAAACAAAGCTAAGGGAGTTACTCATAACAGAAATTCACAAAACGCACGTACTACCTAATTATTTTATATAATCAAAATGCTTGCTATCATTTGCTATACAAGAATTCAGTCTTTCTATAGTGGAATTAACACTGGTCTCAATTTCAGCAAGGAAAATACTTCAGACTGCTTTCCGAATCCTATCTTTAGTATCCTCACGTGTAGTTGGACGTGTTTTAAAAACTAAATCTTTGATTTTTCCCCATAAGTAAAAATTTAAACCGTAAGGTCTGGCGACCTTTCCTGTCACACAAAAATACTCCCATGTCCAACCCACCTGAAAATACAGTATCGAGATAATCCCGCACATCTGCTGTAAAATGCGCTGGGCAACCATCTTGCTGGTACCACATGTTTAATCTGCTTTGAATAGTAATGTCTTCCAGGAGAATTGGTAAAAAATCTAAGTACCTTTCTCCAATTAATGTTGCGCCAAAGAAAAAGGGTCCGATAATCTTTCCATTTAAAATACGATACCATACGTTTAGACTCCAACGATTTTGGTAATTGAATTCCCTTTGCCAGAGAAGGTTGGTTTCTGACCAGTGGTGGCAATTATGCAAATTGACTTTACCATTGCTCGACAACGCAGCCTGAGCTCTCCATAATAGATAGGAACTCTGGATAATCGTTCAATATTTCTTTTCACCACTTGTCGATGAAAATCTGTTTGTTTAAATCCTAGTGTAAAATAACATATGGATGCGTATTGTAATCCTTTAACATTTTTTGCACCAAAGATTAACTCAATCCTAGATCTCTCGCAATTTCCCAAATACTTAAATGGAGTTCTTAATTGCGACTTCTACGTATTCTATTTTTGATGCGACAGGTTGATCATTGTCGGTTTCTCGCAATCTTTGTGCCAATCTTTTGAATACTTTCCGAGAATGACGCCGTTTTCCGGATATTGCACAGCTATTCCCTTTCAGATATTACTTTCAAATTACACACTAAGCATATCATATTATGCCTCTTCGTTTGAATAATGCGACATTATAGAAGTGATAGTTTTCAAACACTCAAAATCAATTCGACAGTAATAAACTTGAAACATAAGTATCATTTCCAAAGGTAAATTGATTACTTTTGAAACATTTCCCAACAATATAACATCACACACAACTATTAGAGACATTTTCAGAAATTTAGGATTACATTTTTACTGTCAGAAATTGTTCATAGCAAATGATGGAAAGCATTTTGAGTATTTAAAATAATTAGGTAGTAGGTGCGTTTTGTAAATTTCTGTTATGACTAGCTCCTTTTGTTCTGTTTCATTACTTATGTTAATAAATATTTTTGTGATCCGTTTTTACTTTTATTCTCAAAACAACATAACTTTTCGTACAACTCATGAAAAAAAGGCAATATCTTTGGAATGACAAGATATATCAGTTCGCTAGTCATCTTAATTGCCTTTTTGTAAGCTCGTTGGAGTTAGCATTTTATTTGAAATTTCTCTGAAAAGATCATAAATAGAGCTAGGTGTTACATACCGCCCTCCAGTTGCCTATTAAAAATTAAAAGTGTTGTTATTTGTTTCTGGAATCCACCTTTAATTCTAAAAATTATTATTAATTTTATTAAATACATAAATGAAAATTATTATAAGTTTTTGTTATGAACGAATAAGTTCAAAAGTAAATATGTAATTAAAAATCATTACTAATTTTATTAAATACATAAATAAATAATAATTTTTAATTACATAAATAAAAAGTTTACCTCGAGTAGGATTTGAACCTACGACCTGTACTTTGCTAGAGTACCGCGCTAACCAACTGCGCTGTCGAGATTCAAGCCTCAATCGATGTAAATTTTGTTTTTATGTATGTAGAGCTGATGTAAATTCTAAATATAATGAGATTAAAATCAAATTACTTATATTAATGGAATGTGAGCGTGCAATACCGCAAGGATTCACACATACCAAAGCAACTTGACTAATATTAATTCAAATTATTAGTTAAAAACAATAAACTTATGATAAATTAATACCTTTAATTCTCTTTGCATGGAGTCTACGTTTGTAAAAATCGTTTTGAGCATATGGAAGTTACAGTCTTTTTATGTCAACGATAGAACACTTCCCCCACCACTTCAGACGAGTGATACAGAAAAATGACCCCAAAGAAAGATGTAGAATAAGGACAGTAGTTTCTGAAACTGATATTTTTTATGAACCTAAATTAGGGAATATTTTGTAAAAACTTATATTCCATAAGTGATAGATTGAGCCGCCTAAGGGAAAACTATGGACTAAAAAACATTTTTAATAATTCTTTTATTTTTTTTATAAGAATTTTTTCTCCAAATTCTAGGACATACGGTTTCCAAGATACGGTCGGTCGCTACCCGTAATGAATCACCCTGTATAACCCTATAAGTTATATAGTCTAGCATTCCTAATGAATTGGGTAAACTTAGTTTACTTCATTATCAAAATATAATAAAACCTTATAAAGACTTTGTGTCATTAACGTGTATTGCTGACCTCATCAAAAGTCCACGTGAAAGCAATTCTTAATTTTAATTTTTAATTCTATAATTTTGCTGCACATTAGTTTGTAACGGGCTAAATCGTAAAAGTAATTTTATAGAATTGAATTGTACGAAAGGTATATATTTACGCCCTCTATACTCCAATGGCATAACCTAACATTAGTATTTAACTATTTAAAAGAATATAATTGTTAGTATATGAAACTGTCGCTAGGTGACGGGATAGCAGAACTATAAAAGTATAATAAGTTGAAATTTTCTTAATTTGATTTATCGATACAAAAGAAATCTGTAGAACAGTTTTTGCCTTGAAAAGGATTACTACATTCCTTTTTCTTTTTCTGACGAACGCCATTTTGCAACGATAGAAAATGTTAAGATACTTCTGTGAAAATTTCTTTACACGATCATATCGGATGTAATTCAGAAGAAGTAATTACAACAAAACATATTTGGTCTTTTCTACATTTTCTGTACCAGTTTTGTTGCTCGCAGTAACTGCGGTTTTAAAGGAATTTTCATCGTATGATTTGGGTAAGCAAACGTAGATTTTTTCTTCCTTATTTGTGAATCACAACTTTCTGTATTAGCGATCGAAGGCGTACAATCTATACACAACCACTGAATCTTTTGATCGAATACTGGAAAGCACTCCTTACCATTTTCATGTGCCCGTTTACAATCAAAGGGGTGTTTAGTAAATTTTCGCTTTATGTAATACTTACCTACTTTCTTCTTTTAGCATTTAATGGTTTAGAATTTGCTGGTTAGCTCTTATTGATGTAATTTAATGGTTTAATATTTACTCTTAATGCCGACAATTTAATGGTTAGTACTGAAAGAAGTTAAAGCACGTTTTGTTCTATGCTCCTTATTCGTGGACGTTTCAGTTATTCTCCATGGTGCTTTAGATTCGTCTACACCAACTTTAGTACTGTTACTACATTATGGTTACACCCTATAAACAAAAATCAGAGTGTTATCGTTATCTACCGTACGTACTTAAATACATACTTTATCGTCTCTTTATGCAAAATTACTCGACAGTGATTTCATTAAAGCACTACTCGCTATAACACAATTTTTATGTAATCAACTAGTATAACTTCAATATAGTTACACTTACTTTATATGAAGTCCGTACCTTGCAGGTCAATGTAATTGATCAAGATTATGTCGGTTGGTATTGAATAACATTTCACAAAATGCTATAATTGTTGCTGAAGTTATATTTAAGTGTTATTCGAAGAATTTCAACTGATAATAATCACTGCTAATTTTTATATTTGATAAATTTGGAACCACACCCTTATTAGTTGCAAATAACTACCGTTTTTTTTTAACGAGTAGCACGCTGAGCACCAACCATTCTCTATTGTTGAGTTGTGCGATAGAACTAACGTCATAACAGCTTCCGTATTATAAATACTTTTTCCTCTTTCTTTAATTTACACGTGGTCTTAGGTACCACCTAGTTCTAATTTCGGCAAACTGAACTGTTCTTGAGAAAGACAATTTGAAAATGAATTTAATATATTTTAAAGGTATCATGGTTTATTTGAATTTACAGCAAGTAGATTTTATTAAAAGTTGAGTGTTGTCAAACGCTGTGTGAGCGTTATTCATGTATGTTTTTCTTTCAGTTCAACGCAAATGAAATGTTTTTCATTGTAGAAAGAGAAGACTTAACTTTTATGTTTAGATTAAAAATTAGTTACTGCTCGGGTTCAAGGTTAACGAATTTGCTCAATTTGCGAACGTTATCAATTTGTTTTTTTTTTGTTTGGGTAATAACCGTAGTGACCAAGCTTTTATTAATTTAGAGTCAGATTTTCATTTCTATATTTTACGGAAGATTCTGTTTGAATACTATAGCCTAAAAATAGCTTTTCTGTCTTTTATTATACGTTTTTTGGGACTAAATAAATCCACACTGGTAATTATTTTTGGTTTTTGGCTCTATCATTATATCTTGTTGTTTACACTACAGCAGTCTCTTACTTCTCTTCCTTTGTTATGCTCTTTCTCTGTTTTCCCTACTCGCGTCCTTCGCCATCACTATCCAGGAGTCGGAATAGTAGTGTCTATTTCTAATAAAGAGGAGCGGATTTTGGCGCCTAGCTTTAACATTTATCTTCTCTTCACCCTACCCGAACCGTTGAGCTAGACGATTGGCCACATTATCTACAGGTGAGCAGAAAACCCTTCCCTTTTCCTCCGCTTCGCACTTATACACGTGACAAGTTGTTTGTGTACATGTAAAGTAGTCATTTAAAACTATCACGAATAAATTTTGTTTAAAAGAGCATATATAATTAGGTTAACACTATTGAAATGTATTTAAAAGAAACGCAAAAATAAGACAATAGTATAATCATAAAATTTAACTATAATCCATTTTGGCTTTCCTGTTCCATTCCTGTAATCCCCTATACTGACCGTTTATGATTTTGAAGTAAAATTTTAACTACACTTTAAACAGTTTGTAGTAAACAATAATAATAGGGAACTTGCACTAATTTCATTTTAGTTGGATAAAAATATTCAGGGCCACTAGAAAGTAAGATACAAAGAGTATGGGTTTGTGTAACTAATATTTAAACATTTGAACGCTTGTATATCATTTTAAATCTTGCTTGAGGTGACATCGTACATTCACACGTTTACATGAGACAACGGCAGCAGTCGTGATATTATAATTCTATTTATCTCGTTAGGTTACGTTTTTGCATAGTTTTTATATTTGTATTTTTCCTCATAAACAACTGAAAATATCATACGGTTTGACGTCACGATCATTTTAAGCCGTACTATGAAAATTGGATTTTCTAGCGTGTTTGATCATTTTTAGGGTATAAAAGTCGTATATAAAAATCAATGTGGTTTTTGTGTTATGTTTTCCTTGGGTTTTTAGTGTTTCCTGTTATTTTTAGTTATCATTAACAGGCAACTCCTTAAGATCAAATAATTTTAAGTCTTAAAAATCAAATCTCAGAACCCTCTACGGACGAAAGCTAACAATAAGGTATGACATAATCAAAATAGAAATTAACCCACTAAAATCGATGCAAAGTTGTGAAAAAGTAAAAACCTGGATTTACCGTTAGTTAAAGCAATCAATATTCTGCCTATTTTTAGGTTCAAAATATCCAAACCAATTCTCTTTCTCTTCTTATCAGTTGCAATCATTTGGATGCTTACATGCCCTCTTACGTATCTTTTTTTTCCATATTCTTGAATTAAGCGAATAATCGTTTACAGCATGTTTAACCACCGCAGACCTTTATCATTGATTACAAGATATCCTGTTTTTTATGTCTAGTATCAAATTTACGCTCTGTGGTTTAAATATATAACTTTGTAACGTTCAAAAATCAATATTCCAACTGATATTACTCATCTACAATTTACTGGCTTACTGTACTACAAACAATTACATTTAAATGTTGGAAACTGACCTATGGTATTTAAGTCGGTTTCAAAACCGCCTATTAAAAAGTTGTCTGTTTTGTCTGTGTGATCATCACTAGAGGGCAGTACATGTAATAAATAATAACTTTGTATAAAATAGAAGCTTATTTTCTACATAAATTTTTTTTAACAAAAATTGGTTTGATAACAAAATTTCCGGCAAAACATTCTATAGTGTGATTTGTGGGTAGCCATTTTTGTTGAAAGTAAGGCATTGCTAAAAGATTCTCTATTTCTGATTTATTGAGCGCATCCTCATTTCTATAAGAAAAATTTTTAGTTATAAGGCATTTCTGTGTATTGTGATTTACTTACTTGAATAAGATTTACTACTCGCTACTTTTAGCGGATATATCAGATATCTACAATCCTTCAATTCATTTGCAATTTAAAATTTATTTCAGTACCCGAATTACTATAGACAGATCAATCTCTAGTATCAAGACTAATAACTAACGGTATTCGTTAATATACCACTCGCCTAAAACCTCAAGAGGTAAAAATTGGTCAGATTATCATTTAGCATTACTTACGTTATCCTATTTTAACTACTATGATTACGTCTTTATTTTCTGGTTTGTCCTGACTTTTCTAATTAATATTCTATTGATTTCTCGTGTTTGGGGTTATGATTAATCCTGTATTGAAGATATATATTTCTTCTCTCAGACCGTTTTATGTGAATAGTTATTCCGATTATGGTGAATGGCTGTGCGTTCTCCAATTGATGCCGACTGTACCTCATTCTAACCTGTGCTAGGCGCCGTCTACATAAACCAGGACGAACTTTGTTAAATCTGACCATAAAACAGAGCTTGTCAGCAAATCCGATCAGAGCATTCCATTACAACCTACGTTCAGTACAGAAACAGTAAAGTTGGTAAATACACATTGAGACTTCGGAAACTGCCTTCTGTAGTTGACGATATAGTTTCGACAAAGATAAAAGAATACCTTAATTAATGATATCACCAGAGTAATTAAGAAATACTTACCTTTTGAGAATCTACCATAGACAGTTTTGTTTAGTGTGTACCACATTCATAGACAGCTTACTATTGGGAAAATTGATGTAAGATCGTAGTAACGTTAACTATTCCATTGAGTGGTTATAATAATATATTTGGGGTACTTATAACAAATGTTTTCATGAGCCACACCTGATATTGGGTTGACGTCGTCCATTTGATCGTTTGTGAACTACTAGCTGAAAGTGCTACCGTTTGCTCAGTAGCATCAAATAAATTACTTTGTCATACCGTTTGTTGTCGTAGTTCAATATAGGTTTACTTCAGAATTTCTGGTGGGAGATTATAACTTGTTAAGGGTGTTTTTATATTATCGGTGAGAGTGGCCAGTCTATACGCGACAGGCTTTTAATTGTCTACACTATGCACTTTTTCGCTAATGTCTAGTATGAACTGGATAATCTTTTCCAAATATATTTTTATGATTATATGGTGGGCGTGGAATTGTTTTTTGTAAAACAACAGTACGTTAAATTACCGCAATTTCCATTAATATTTACTCGATTGTCTGTGAATTTTTGTTTTAATGTTAAACTTGAAAGATCTTTCAACGAACCCGAGAAATCTAATTAGTAGATCGAGCAATTAATCATTTTCTTTCGGGTAGTAAAATATCTTATTATAAATACTCGCTAGTGATAAGCGTTTGTGATCGATATATCTCATATATTTATCCAAAATTTGATTGGTTTTTGTGTTTTAGTTGGCTTTGGGAATTTGAATAAAACTAGATTACTCTGGGAACTGGGGTTTAATTTTTCTCTGTTTTTTGTTCCTGGTTCAAGCTTTACAGAGCGTGTCTTATTGAACTCACTAACTTCAAAGCTTGTGGTGCTCAATTTTTGTTTACTCCCCTTATCATTTTGCTACAATAAGTCTTTTTTCTAACTAACCTAATTAGACCTACTATTTATCAACACTACAAAACAACCCATGCCAATAAAGTGTCCTATAGTTACTTTACGGTTAGATTGAGTTCTCAACCAAGCTCTATCACTCATTGCTCCCTCTTTTTATTTTAAGTGGTAGCGTAGATACGTAGCAACTTAAAGGAATGGAGAAAAAGGGCGTAAGATTCTACGTAAGAATAGACATAGAACGATGATTTAGAAGACTGTACCATTTGGAAAACCGCCAAAGCGAAAGATAGTATGAGATCCCGATTAGGTCGGGTTTTTTGTCTGCCGCGAAATCCCATTTACAGAGCTCATTCTTATTGTTGTCATTAGCACTCTTTTCCCCAGGAACAAGAAAATTTAGACACTCGGGAAGATGGACCATTTTTCCGATGAAAACATCCTAAATGTCTTTTAATTTCTCTTGCAGGTACTAGGACTATTTTAAACCTACAAGAAAGAATAAATCATCTAAATTAACCCAAATTCACCGTTAACTTCCGGAGTGTATAGATTGTTTCAACTTCTGATTATTATTTTCTGTAAATTATCGGCTTTATAATTTAGGGCCCCTTGAATTGTGTGTTAATTTTCCTGTATGATGTAGGTTTTTCGACACGATGTCTCATATTACGTGTTGTTAGGTCGTCAGTGAACATGTTAATTTACATTAGTCATCATTTTCAAATCGAATAAGATCCGAATACTGCATTAGCGGAAAATAGCAGCACGGCTTATTTGTTCTGTTTGCACTGAACTGAGCAGATCCCAGAATCCTGAAATTAATTACCGTATATTACCTTTTTATTTCCAAAAATTGTTTAGCGTTCATTGAAAAATAATTCATAACGTTCGTCTGTTTCACAAAAACCATTTGTGGATTTTCAGGTGAGATCCCTACTGTAATACCACTTCTTCACCTTGTAAGAATCGAAAATGTTTTCCGTATTGCATGAAAGCATAACCAGACTGAGAAAGTTTTATTCTACTTCCAATACTTTTCAGCCAAAACCGTATTTTTTCTATTCAGGAAGACCACTCATTATCATACTACCTTCTCCTGGTTCAGATTATTAACCGATCCTACCTGCAGAACAGGAAATTTTTACACTGTACTGAAAAAACTAGCTTGTCTCAAATTTTTGTTTAGTCTATCGTATTAAAATTAACCAAAAGTAATAGTCCCTTTTCATCTAAGCTTTCTATCCATCCAATATAAAATACGAGCACAGTGTGTGGTCCCTCATTTTCTCACTTTGCTGCTCGTTTCGAAAACAGGCAAAAGAACATTTTGATGTTTGTCTGTCCAGCCGATAACGATCTGAAGTTTTATAGTGATTTTGTTGAACCGTGCTAAAAATAAATATGCACAATTGAGTAAGAACTACTTACCTGGTGGTTTTACTTTAAACAAATTCCATCCACTCATTTATGAAAAAATGTAGTAGTACGCCCTGAGCATAAACGTTAGTACAATTCGGTTCAGCTCGATTTGATTTGTTTCAGTTCGTGTCGGAAAAATTAATTATGAGAAGATATCTAAAGCGAGGTTAATCAATTTACCAAACAAATAATTAAATTAATGCCGTTCCGTTTCCAAAAATGAACTAGGTGCAGTTAAAGAGGTGAAAGAAAAATACAATTGTTGCCTAACAATTAAGTGAATTATTAATTTGATACATGTGGAGTCATACAATAGTGGATTCTTCCGTAAATTGTAAAGTAAAGTATCAATTGGTATATGATGCTATTATTATTTAATTTTCCTTGGCTAATGTTTAAAGTATAAGTGATTTAGTAAACGTGACCGAGAACCACGAAATATGTATGTTCTCCAACAACGGGATTTGCACGGATTACCGTTCATACTTTACTACGACTTAATTTGGTATAAACTAAATTAACGTTAGGTAAATTTAAACAGTAAAATATTCCGTCTTCATTTTACGTGATTCACTCAAAAGAGATTAAAAGTTTAACTTATACAAGTATATAGTGCGTCTTATGGAAGTATAGCGCTTAGAGATGAATAATATGCAACCGATGGGTTGTGAAACTTAGAAGATTGATACTTAAATTTTTGAGTAGAATAATATACTTCCCTTGTTTGTTTAAATTTTTAACATTAAAAAGAACAAATTTTCTTTATAGTTTGAGACATTGACCGTACGTAAGTCGACACATGATTAAATATTAATTTCCATACAAGGTTAGAAAATGGGGCGTTGTATAATTTATTCAGTATGTTTGATAAGTGGTTTACTCGAATTCGCATGCATTTATAATTAGTTTTAATGTAATAGTGTAAA